>LIEC01010504.1:0-50149 GCA_001925005.1 Drosera capensis | reverse complement strand
CTTCCAATCCTTGAGTAGCCAATTCCAGGAACAGATCCCACATAAGTTTGTGTAACCATCTACAATAATTCAATAACCAAAAAGGAACAACTGAAAGTTCGAACTTTGACTTAAAGATAATCAACCAATGTGAAATGTAGCTATTGAGCCACCCTTTTTCAAGTCTCCATATCACTAATCTTTTCCATATTCTCCTTCAAGTCTTCACTAACACCATCCTTCGAGTCCTCCTTATCTTCTTCCGCATCATCATCCTTCAAAGCCTTCTTCTCTCCCTTCTCATCACTCCTCGAACCCTCCGCATCACCCTTCACCACTTCACACTGCAAAACCTCCTTGTCACCTTTCGCCATTCCCCATTTTGCCTTGACTCACTTCAGTCCGTTCTTTGTAACCTCAATCGTTGTCAAACCCTTCTCCTCGGAGTGCGATATCTCCCTCGAAACCACCTTAGTAATCCCCCAAACCTTAGTCGTGATGTCAACCACCTTCTTTTTTCCGTTCAATCTACTCGTGAAAAGTGACCGTAGCAGGAGAATCATCGGTCGATGGAGAGAGCTCTCTCCATGTTTCAGGAATTATTATTTGATATTATATGAGCTTAAGAGTTTATATATATATTTATGTATATGTAAAATCTTCTAAAACATACGTTTTTTAAGACAAATTTTAAGCGGTGATTAACACTATAGAATTCACACTACTGAAAAATAAAATGAAAATGTAAGTTTCAACCGAAGAAGTTCAGAATTTATCATCCTCCCACTTTCTCTTCTTCCGTTTTCTCCCGAACCCCGTAACTCCCTCACCCCCACAAACACGGCGCCACCACTCTTCTCCTCCTCCTCCCATTCTCCCCCTCACTCTCCCCTCTCCCCACCCCCAACAATGTCGCCCAAAATCTCTCCCCCTCCACCACCCTCCCCTCACACCCCAACCCTGGACCTCTCCCTCTACGCCCACTCCCCACTCCACCACGCCGTCATCACCCGCTCCCACTCCACCCTCTCCCGTCTCCTCTCCACCCTCCCTTCCCTCCCTCCCACTCCACCAACCACCGTTTCCTCCTCCCTCGCTGCGGAGAACTTAGCCAACTCAATCTCCGCCTCCCTCGATCTCCGTGACAACGTCCCCCTCCGCCTGACCCCGCTCCACCTCGCCGTCCTCCTCAACGACCCCGTCTCCGTCCACCTCCTCTCCGACGCCGGCGCCGACTCCTCCCTCCAGAACTCCCTCGGCTGGTCCCCGCTCCACGACGCCATCGCGCTCCGCAGGAGAGAAATCGCCGCCGTACTATTAAGGAACCATCACAGGGCGTCATACGAGAAGTGGAGGCGGAGGCTGCCGAGGGTGGTGGAGGGGCTCAGACGGATGCGGGATTTTTATATGGAGATCGGGTTCCGGTTCGAGAGCTCCGTGGTGCCGTTGATCGGGAAGATTGCGCCGTCGGATACGTATAAGATCTGGAAGAGGGATGGGAATCTGAGGGCGGACATGACGCTGGCGGGGTTCGACGGGTTGAAGATTCAGAGATCCGATCAGAGCTTCCTCTTCCTCGGGGACGGAAGGGCCGATGATGGTGATGTCGCTGCCGGATCATTGATTGTGTTGAATCACGAAGAGAGGAGGGTTTACGATGCGTTCGAGAACGCGGGGGCGGAGATGTCGGAGAAGGAGATCGCGGCGGCGGTGGGTCAATCGAGCGTGTATCGGCCCGGGATGGACGTGACGAAGGCGGAGCTGGCGAAATGCGTGAATTGGAGAGGGAAGGAGAGGACGGATGTGGTCGGGGAGGAGTGGAAGACGAAGGTTTATGAGATCCAGAATGTGTCGTTCAGTTTTCGGTCGAGGAAGGCCTGTAATGCCGACGCCGATGTGGCGGGATCGGAGCAGGTGTTGCCTCTGGAGCTTGATGAGGAGGCCGAGGAGGGGTATCTGGTGGCGGATTTGGGGGATGGGAGGAGGCATAGTAGTTTCGTGAAGAGCGAGAGGGAGTGGGTGACCGTCAGCAGGAAGAGCGTGGATATCAATCTGGGATCCGATCGGAGGAGAATGGTGCCGGACAGGGTGATTGTGAAGGAGACGATACCGCCGCCGGCGGTGAAGGACAAGGAATGGGTGAGGAATCTGAAGCCGATGGTGTGGTTGACGGAGGACTTTCCGTTGAAGACGGAGGAGCTGCTGCCGTTGCTTGATATTCTGGCCAATAAGGTGAAGGCGGTCAGGCGCTTGCGGGAGCTTCTTACCACTAAGTTTCCTCCGGGGACGTTTCCCGTCAAGGTATGGCCGCTTTCTGAATTCTGGTGGCATTTGGGTTTCAATTTCGCGTTACTGAATGGTTACTTAACTGATGATTCAACTCGTACGTTTAGTTAGTGGTCTTGAAGAGTTCGTCTTGGTTTGTTCATTGAAGAGTTCCAAATTTCCACAAGAAGTTAATACTGGGTTGAACTTATTTAGTCAAAACGAATACGCACATTTTAGAAAGGAATGAGCGTAAACTCAAACTGATAATAAGACGAGATTTAGTGTCATTTTTGTGGTTGCTAAGCTGGTTCTTTTGTTCAAGAATCATTTTGGTGCTTATGTTCACAGTTTTGGCCCTTATTTTGGTTTTGCTGGTTTGGACTTCGGACGTGGGATTGTATGATGTCTCTTTATATAGCGCATGAAGTCTCTGTATAATTACCAGAATCAGGAAAATCATATTTTGCATTTTTTTTCTCCAAATACATAAGTATATGGTAGTAATTTGGAATCCAAACAAGCCAAAGATCTTGCAGTGACACCCACACTTTCCTTTTGGCAAGTACTGTTATTTGGTTATTTTTTTAAGTCCTAGTCACAATCTTTAGTCATATTTTGAGCTTTATTTTCCTTTCTTTATCAGTCAAAGATTCAGGAGGTTGGAACTTACTCTTGTCGCTCTCTTGCTCTTTTTCTTTTTCTTTTTCTTTTTCTTTTTGCTCTTTGCGTCTTTTGATGATTTCCAATAGTTTTGAGAGGAATGCTTTAAGATTGAATGATACAGGTTTTTGTTTGTGGTGCTCCTGTCTGTGGGGTCGTTTGCTGGCCTGCGGATTAGTATATTGTCCTCAAGAAATTGTAATCTTCTGGGACCAAGTGTTATTGTTGAACATGTGGAGTATTTTAAGACATTTGATTGTTTTAGTACTTATGATCTTAATTGAGAGTTTGATATGCCAGAATTGGGATTAACATGAACTTTTAATTTTGAGGGAAAACTTACATATATTGTTATATAGCTCTCTTTAGTCATCTGATTGCATTTGCCGTAAGGATTCATTTCCCTAACCATGTTGTCATGACATGTCTTGAGGGTACCAATTAGGTTATATGCCTGAACAAGTTTACTCTCCGTCATCAAATTAATGAACTGGTGTTTTCTTCATCTTGCAGATCTCGATTCCTGTAATTCCAACTGTTAAAGTAGTCATCACATTCACAAAGTTTGTCAAACTGCCACCGACAGACCTGTTCTACACGCCTCTGTCAAGCCCGAGGCACTTGAACAATGGCCAAGGCGACTCATCAGAGTCTAATTACAAATCATGTTCATCATCTTCATCTTCATCGTCTACATCCTGGCTATGGCGAAGCAGTAGCCGACGTATAACTGAAAAGCAACAACAGCAGCAGCATAAGCAATCTTCCAAGGGATCATCCCAGTCGGATCCATTCGAGATCCCTAGTGGATACACGTGGACGAGCATCAACAGTATGACTGACAATAAACTGAAGAAATCCAAGTCTGTTAGGAAATCCAAATAAATGGAATTACTGGCTGGGTGAAATATCCGATGGGCAATACCAGGGTCTCCCCATTGACAGCACACTTGACGATGTTGAGTAATGCTGTTTGAGCTTCTGATGAGGATCAACAGGGAGTTTGAGGTAGAACATCTGGGAGCTGCGCACGAAGGACGTATTCTGTATCTCTGATCGACCACTGCAGTGATTGTCTAACATGTTAGCTTAATCCAGGTTAGTCTTTGTAACTGACCATCCTGCTACTAATTCATAGCTTTCACCTTGTCCATTTTTTGCGTAGTATTTGTGGTTAGTTTAGATTGTGAAGGAGACAGTTCCGTGTAAAAGGGCATTTAGCTTTTTTTTATTGCAGAAAAGATTGAAATGATGCCCATAAGATAATCTTTTATTAGATTAGAGCCAAACGGCGTTTCTAAATGAACTTTCTTCACCGCGTGGAACTTGTATTATTTATCCTTCGGTGTATGAGTTCAATGTTTCCGAGTGACTTTTGAAGAAGACGTTAGGGCGACTACTGGTCGCATGGCTAATATGATATCTTACTTCAGCGAGCATTATGTATAACTTGCGTTAGTGCATTGTTGTAGTTCCAAGTCTTAAAAGGGGCATGTACATTACATCATGCGCTAAGATTTAAATATCATTCATGAACTTTAATCAATCATATAGTGAGATATTGGTGCAGTTGATTTCTCGATTTTAGGAATCAATATGAACATAGTGTGTACCATCATCTCTTATGAATGTCCGAACCAATCGGGCTAGCATCTAGGATGCTTGCAAGAGTTTTCTTTCCTTGCTTCCCTCGAATGGATATGAACCCTGGAAATGGATATGGTCGAGGACCTAGGAAGAGTCCAATCTCAGGACAATGATTTGATTTGTTCTTAACAAAGCTGAGGCGAAAGGTGTTCTTTCCTTCGCACAAAAGTGATACTAACATTATTCCTTGGGAGCCTTGTTGCTTGAACATTTTTGTTGGCTTCATAAAGCTTCCATTGATGAATTCTTGCACAAGAAAAATTGTATAAAAAAATTAAGAAAGAAATGTGTGCTGAGATTCAAGAATAAATCCCTCTACATGCTACTAAAAGAAGATTAATAGTAATAAAAAGAAATATTAGCATCTGGAGCAAAACCGTCTGAGATTCAAGACTGAGAAACTATCTACGTTAGAAATCTATGCGCAAGCCTAGGAGCATCGAACTGGCAGCAGTCTATTTCCACTCCCCTATCCTCCTCGAAGCACCGTCTTTTCACCAGTTTTTAGCAATCTAATTCGTGAATGACATTAGACGCCGAGCCGAATGTGCTCTCTCCACTGTATGTCATGTATAGGAAGCCATCTTCATCCTTGTACTTCTCATAAACGGCAGACATCAAGTCACCTACAATGGGTAACCAAGATCAAACACAACATAACGGGTAAAGAGGAATCGAGCGGTATAACTAAACACCTCCAATAGCAAACCAAGATACCATTATATGGCTCAAACAGGGTCAAGGCTGTTGATTTGCTTAGGGGGATGAAGCAATTGTTAGAATCTCACTCATTATAAGTGAAAGAGGTCATGGATTCATGAACCTATTTATCATCCCATTGCTTCTTGAAAGATAAGAGAAGAGTGAAGCTTGGAACGTGGTGATGTATTAAATAATATATGACTAAGGGGATGGTTTTCACCTATAAATAAACCCTCTTAGTGCACCCTCAAGGTATTCCAATTCAAGTTACTAAAAATCTCACTTGAAGATCATCTAAATGAAGACAATCCATTTTAGACGATGGGTGAAGGCGGGTTGAGCGGCGGTCTTAACACTTGGTGGTGTTAGTGAGATTGTTCCTACTTGGCATCCACTTTTACAGCGATAACTTGTTGATCTTCTAGTACGGTTAGAGACGAAGTGTAATCTCATTATTTTTATAGTGGATAATACAAATTTCTGAGTTACGCCTCGTGGTTTTTCTCAATTGGATTTTCACATAAAAATATCGTGTCCCTCTGTTCTTTTTTTACTTATTCCTTTCTCCACTGAAGTTTAACATATTCTCAATAGCAATTACAGTTGCAAGAATGTCATGGAAAAGGAAGCTTACTAGTGACGGGAAGCGTGTTCTTGACGAAAATGAATATGGCTTTCTCGGCACTAACTTTGATCCTCCTTCGAATCACATGTACAAACTGACCGACACTTATATCCTTGGGCACGAGGTACCTGCAATGTCATTGAGTCATATAAGAGAAAACTTAAGGATAGAAACAAAAAACCAATAACGAAAATCTAAATCAGTTTACAAAATAAATAGAAATCTTGAATTTAAAATTCAAATGAAACAAAAAAACAAAAACAAAAACAGAAAATCATTTTTTATGATTTTTTGTTTTCTATTTTTGTTCCATCCGTTTTGAAAAAAGAAATCAAGAAACAGAAAACAGAAATAATAACAAACAATTTTGTTTATCATCCAATAAAACGAAAACAGAAAATAAAAATGATATTCATCACTGATTTTGAGTTATTAAATGAAGAAACCTTACAAATACCGATGTAAGTACAATATATAGGGCATACAGTAACATAGAGCAAAGATAATACTCTGGTTTTCAAGCTCCATTTATCTATAATAGACCAAATTGCCAAGGTCGGCCAAGTATGTGGCAGGAGTTAATCTCCGACGCCTGAGTATTACAGACTTATAGTGAGCTTTCTTACGGCTGGAACAGTACTGTAAACAAAAAGTTCCGATTGTTATGCAATGGACAAATACACCGGTATATGTTGCTTCCAAGTTTTTCTACCTCATCCATGTAGGAATCAGCTTAGAAATTCCATAAACTTTTCATCAAGCAAGACAAGACTTCGAAGTTTGGCATGGCCTCTATCTATTTAACTGGTTTTGCACGGCAACAAGTCAAGGATGTTGGCTAATAACCTTGACATGGAACACGCGTGTACAGTACACACGTGTGTACAGTAACACCGGCCAAAAACGTTTTTAGTCCATAAACACGTTTTATGTTAGGCGAAACAGTTTGATTTTCTTCCTATAAATAGGAGAGGGGTGTGAAGTTGCCGAGGATAAATTGGCCGAGGAGATATCGGTCGAGGGCATACCTACTAGACGTCAGAACGAGGTGGACGAAGCCACCAGAGCCGCACCATCATAGCCGTAGCGGGAGAGCCACCACCACGAGGTTGGCACGGCCCGAACCCCATCGTAGATCCAGCCACGAGATCCATCCACGACGCCGTAGCCACGAGATCCCGTAAACGAAGCCACGAGATCGTTCTGGCGAGGGGAGGAAGGAGAGGTGGTCGTGGAGAGGACAGTCAGAGGAAGGAGAGGTGGTTTTAGGTGGTGGTGACGACAGGTAGAGAAGGAGAAGGGGGAGAGAGTGTGTGCGGCGGCCGCGGCAGGGTGAAGGAAAAAAAAAAGGGAAAGAGAGAATTATGAAGTTTTATATTAATCCTAATTTTTGATCAAAGTAAAAAAAGGGTTTAAATTTTAGGGATATTTAAAAAAAACAAAGAGATTGTGTAAAAAAAACAAAGGTTTTTTTTTTTTGTTTTTTTTTTAAAAAGAAAGTTTCTGTTTTTTCTTAAATAAACGGAAATAAAAAAAGGAAAAAAGAAAGTTTCTTTTTTTTAAAAAAAAGAAAGTTTCTGTTTTTTGGTTTTTTTAAAAAAAAGAAAGTTTCTGTTTTTTTTTGTTTTTTTTATTAAAAAAGAAAAACGGTTTGTTTTTTTTAAAAAAAAATCCAAACAATGTCTATTATTCCCCAGCATGTGTCAAAGGAGAATGGCGGAATGTTGTACCATTATCCAATGCCGAACTCCTCAAACTACACGGTATGGGTCGTGTATTGGTAATTAAAATGGAGGCGATCCTAGATGCCCAGGAAGTTTGGGAGGCGGTCGAAACAGAAGAGGAAAAGAAACTTAGTCCAAGAAAAGACAAGAAGGCGCGTGCTTATATCCTTCAGGCAATCCCCGAAGATGTGCTTCTTCAGATTGCGAAGAAGAAGACGGCGAGAGAAATTTGGGAGAGCCTCAAGACGAGATATCTAGGTGCTGATCGAGTGAAGAAGGCACGGTTTTCAGACATTAAAGAGTGAATTTGATGCGTTGCGGATAACAGAACAGGAGTCCATTGACGAGTTCGTCGGAAAACTCAACGACATGTCCAACAGATTTTCTAGCCTTGGTGTAGATCTTGACAATGCTGCACCAGTCAAGAAGCTACTCGACTGTGTGCCAGAAAGGTACTTCACAGTCGTTGCCGGGATTGAACAATTTTACGATCTTGAGACGATGCCGTTCAAGGAGGCTATAGGGCAGTTGAAGGCGTTCGAGGAGAGAGCTCGACTCCACGAAAACACCGGTAATGGTGGGAGTCAACTCATGTTCACTCGTAATGAACGGCAAACACCCCAGAGGAACACCACTAGGGAAGCTTCGTCATATGATCAGGAATACAAATCCGATGCCTCAAACCGAGGCAAAGACGAATGGTGTGAACGTGGTCGCGGAAGGAGCGATCGAGGCGGCAATTATGCTGAGTGTCAGGAAGGTGCGGGAGGCACTGGAAGCAGAAATCGTGACAAAACCCATATTAAGTGTTTCAACTGTAGGAAGATGGGACACTATGCTTCAGAGTGTCGCAGCAAGCGGCGGAACAACGACGAACAATACACATACGCTACCTCGGACGAACTAGCGTTATTGTTTTCCATGTCTGAGGAGGAGACCTGAGGTAAATAGCAAGACGCCATACAACCCAGAGAATAAAAGGTGGTGAAGGTGTTTCACCATGAAGAGGAGGAATAGACATCAACCAAAGATGTCTGGTACCTAAACAACGGTGCTATCAATCATATGACGGGACGGCGAGAAATGTTCCAAGAACTTGATGAGAAGATCACCGGGGAGGTGAGGCTTGGCGATGGCGATGTCGTTCAAGTCAAAGGCAAATGAACGGTGGTGTTCCAGTGCAAAAATGGAGATCAGTATATCCTCCACGAGGTATACTATATTCCTAAACTTTGCACTAATATTATCAGCCTTGGACAGATGACAGAGAATGGGAGCGATGTGAATATGGTGGGAGATGTCATGAAGGTGTATGACAACGGTAGGTTGCTGATGTTCATGAATCGCATATCAAATCGCCTTTACAAGATTAGTTTGGAGTTAGCCAAATCAATCTGTCTCCTAGCAACCTTCGAGAAGCCGGAAGGTGTGAAAGGCGCAACAAAGTCAGCCGATGGTGCAAGTTGTTCGCCACCTACGGCAGGAGAGGCAAGTTCATCTATCTCGACTTTGCGCATAGAAGTTCCTGGCGGAACCAGCAGCGGTGAATTCCGACGATGACGATGGGGAGATCGTCGACGCGAAAGAATGCTCAGAAAGCGCAGAGAAAATGATAGCCGCCACAACGAATCGAGCATTATTCTCTATCCATAGGATAGTGTGGATCTGAAACGTAAGAAGTCCGGTACCCTCGAAAGGAAAAAGTGGGTCAAAGTTAACATTTCCTGCAAAAGGGATGAGGTTAGAAACCTCATTGGATGCAAGGGTTTTGACGGCAGTAAGAAAAAACCCGAGGGCAAATCGGAGTAGAGGCCCGATGAGCAGAAGAGTGAGAAGGTAAAGAATCTCTTTACACTCAGGGAAACTAGCATCGGAGAAGAAGCGGATTGCATTCATGCCAGGACGGCAAAAAGTGCTGAAAATATTCATGAAGGTGGGAAAAGAGCAGGAAGCTCTAGTAACCAATCTTCAAACCAAAGTGAAGGGTTACGAAGAGAAGTTCGCAAGAACATAGAAGCAGAAAAGATCGTCGCATTGGCGTTATGTGAGATCAAGTTTATGGCAGCCACTGCAACAGCATGCCGAGATCTTTCATTTAAGAAAAGAGCCATGTCAAGATTAGGGGGAGTATGTTGGCTAATAATCTTAACATGGAACACGCGTGTATAGTAACACCGGCCACTATTTATCGGCCAAAAATGTTTTTAGTCCACAAACACGTTTTTTGTTAGACGAAACAGTTTGATTTTCTTCTTATAAATAGGATAGGTTTATAGCATTGATATGAACCTCGGCAAGAGAGCAATAATACATAAATCAGAAAATCGGGAAGGTTTTCTCACAAATTTATTGCCTCAAACACACCACATCAAGATCTAAAACTAACCAAGGAAGACACCGGAACCTATCTAATGATCCGCATGAACTTTCTAAACTTCAAATTTCTCAATCTAAAGTTTCTACAGAAGTGATTTCAGAAAACTTAATCCACACAAGGAGTTCTGAAACTGAGATGGTTCACCAAAATAAGGAATCATGGGAAACCGAGATGCGACCACAGCACTGCTCACAACCTTAAAAGAAAAACTACTTCGAATTTTCTATCTGGTTCACTTATATGTCAATTTAACTAATACTCGACTTCTACAATATAATAGGAGGTTCATCCACCGTGCATTCGGTTGAAATGACTTGAATCCCAAAGAAATGCCCAAAAGTCCATGAAGGAAGGTTCGGATCGTGAATCTGAACTCATGAAATGGACGTTTCGTTTTGGGTTTTGTGCTGTGGAGCTCTTGTCAAAATTTCAGCCCGATCCGACAGGCGGATCAAAAGTTACGACCCTTTTAACACTAGGGGTATTTTGGTAATTCTATATATATGCGGAGTATTATATATAAACTTCTTTGCAAAACTAGGGTTATGAATCATCCATTTTGAGTTTCCAGCAGCCGCCACAAGAAAAACTCCATTTTGTAACCTCTCGATTCTCAAGCAAATCAATTCATCTGCCGCTAATTTGGGTGAACCATGTTAATCTTGTGTTTGTGATTTGCGTTGGTTTTTGCTTGAATCCTAACACATTCGAACCATAGCAATAACCATTTTACCACAAACCAAGCCACAGATAAGAAACGAAGGGCAGGACAAATCCAAAGAAGAAACAACAATACTAACTTTGGTTTATCTATGCCTGGTACATCTGATCTTTGAGCTCTTTCCACAATCACCTGCATCAAACAATATACAGTTGATCGATTAACTGCTTGAACCAAATACTAAAATAACTACTCCATAAACTTATCAAATTTGATGTCTTACAGGGACTCGGTCTGGATACGTCTCTATCAGGAACAAAGCATCAGCTTGCCTCTTCTCTGAAACACAAGACACATTTAGTTCAAACAATGTAATAGGTGCTTCAATATATCATATCAAAACAAGGATACATAGTCAAATAATAGAGAAGAAAAAATCAAGCACAGGCGACGATCGACTCATTTAAGGTACTATCAGAAGAACACAAATAGACCAAAGGCACTGAGTAAAGCATATCACTGAAAGCTAACAGGTCCAGAGAATTCAAAATGAGCTATTCCAAACAATGATCTGGACTGGCAGAATAATTCAGTACGGTCGCAAACAATCTGCAGTTGCCTAAACGACGTTGAATTAAAGATATTGATTGTATGTGCTTTGGGAAACACAGGTTAAATTTCTGGGCTGCCAATATCCCCAAAACACTCCTGAAGATGCCTGCGCACTTCCCAGTGTTCTAAATTTGGGTTCGAAAATCCGGGTAAATGATTTCCAAATATTTCATAATCCATCTAAGAAGTGATTGTTTTTCGTTTTTGTCTTGCACCTTGTAAGTAGGCAGCGCAGAGTAGCAATTGAACAACTTCCCAGGCATCCACCTAGGCACTAATCAAGTGCGCACGCACAAAACTTAAATCTTTCACCAAAAGCAGGATTCAAGGAAACCGAGTTCATGTGATTGTTGCTCTTCAAGAGCGTATCGCCACACATCTGTGGGAACTTTCACCACGAAGGGCCTATGCGATGAAATTGTTCACCACGTCGTGTTCTGATTAATTTCTCATTCACCAGTTACTCAAAACATTGGAAAAAGGATTTCCACTGCAGTAAAGCAATTATGTACAGAACTCAATCATTCAAGTTTGGATATAAACGATATTTTACACGTCAAGCGAAGCAAACTAACCAAAGGGCTTCTCGGATTTGAAGCTGCTTTTCGCCATCGATCTATGAGGAACGACACCGGGGTCTGTTATCTGGAAACACGAAACAACTAAAAGAAACATAGAAACCAACATCAATAATCGAATCACCACATGAAACCAAGAAAAACAAAGCAAACCCATTACTCAAATCACAAAGAATTCAAGAAACTCAAACTAAAAGATTCGAAAATTGTGTGATGAAGAAAAGAAAAATTGAATTACCAGAATACCAAAGGGTGATGATTGCAGAGGAATAGGAGATGGGCTAAGAAAGATGACTATATATAAAAGATATGAGGCGAGAAAGCTTATCTTTGAGGCGTGATTGGATTATGATTTGCTAAAAAGATGCGTTTTATGTTCTTGCTTGGCACTTTATACCCAACAAGAGGGAAAAAAAAAAGGACAAAGATTTATGATTTCAGGGGGAAAAAAGATTTAATCTACACTTACTGTATACTAAACAAATAGATATAGTTCTATCTTTGACTAATATTTAGACTATCGATTTTTTCATCCAATAATCAAGATCAAATATTAATAAACTTAAAAATCTATCTATTATATACAGAGTTGCACTAAAATGTTAGGTGACAAACTATCAGACGATATGTCAAGGTATTTACATAATTTCAAAAATTCTATTAGACAAAATATGATAGCTTCAACATATTTAAACTAAAATAAAATTAAAAACCTATAACATAAATATCTATATATTTAATCCTATATCTAATCTAATCTTTTTTTCATAAAATATAGCACAAATCGCTATTTTATCTTATAAGTCTATCTATATAATTGAATTTTTATCACTATAATTGAAATTTGATCTAATAATAGATTTAATATTAATAGATAAGCAATCTCATAAATGATAATATACTCCTATCACTTAAAGCGTTAAATAAATTTTTATTAGTAAAATGTCATAGATTAATTTATCAAAAGTGTTAATATCTTTAAGAAAAAATAGAGATTTCTTTTACAAATTATTATATGGTTTCCATCGGGCAGTTTTGATTTTCTAAAATGATAAATAAATTTATAATAATTTAATTTTAAACATAATCAAGTTTTTTTAATGTTATCCATTTTTATTATGATTTTTCATCCCGTACAGTGCATGAATTAGTATTCTAATAAATATAAGTATCAGTTTTGGTCGTTAGATATATTTTCATCAAATGGTCGAGAAAAGTGATAAAAAGATATAATACAATATCTACAAACTATCTAAAAAAACTAAATGTTAATGGTAACAATTAACGAAAATAGCAAAGAAATCATACTATCTCATTCGCAAAATACTTAAACAAGATAATTCATATCTTATTCTACTCTATCAAAATTATACATTAGTTAAAAAACTGCACCATATCTCTCTTTATCGTACAACGATTTTAATTTTTTTTTTAGTCCCGTGCATGATTGCACCGACGGATACACTATTTCCCTATTCTTTTTTAGTCATTAGAGCATCCACAATAGAACAGGTCATATTGGAATAGCTACTGTTATATTTTGACCATGAATGGTACCATTTTGTTATAATTTACTATTGTCGCTTTAGTAGGCTCGTGTTATAATTTGCCAATTAGCAAAAAGGAATGGTCAAGAAAAAAATCATATTTTTTAATTAGGTTTGTCTTTTTTTATATATAAAGTTCGGTGAGATGCCAAAGTATATCATTGTTATTTTATTTTTATATACAGCATGCATTCTAGCAAATGCTAAAATTTCTAGAAGGTAAATTATAAAAAATATCTAATTGAAATTTCATTTATGTTTTAATATCTATTAGAATTTGTGAACGTTAAATATTAACTTTATGAACTATATATCATATGTATGTGAACTATAATTTTATATATATAAACTAGCAAAATCGTAATTAGTATAAAAATATAAGAAAAATTTATATTAGGTGTCAAAAAATAATTGTCCCAAAATCCGGAAGAGACAATCAATCTCATATTGATTGATTTTAAATCAGTCACGCTTTTTTATTTTGGGTATGTTGTTATATTTTTAACTATAACATATCTTTTGACATGAGGTTTGTGGGATTGAATTAAAATCATCTATATTAACTGATTTTGTATCATAAAAAAATATTTCTCAAAAAATTATGTAACAATGATTCTATGAAATAAAACATTCTCAAAAATCTTTTATTTATGATATAAAATATATCATTATAATTTATTTGAAATGTGAAATTACAGATTTAAATAAAGACATCACCCATTCGCGCTACAATTGAGGCGGGGACGTCTTTTTGGGTGGAAAACCCGATTCGGATGAAAAATAATTGCTGGTTAGGGGCAGGTGCATTTGCGTTGGTTATCTTTGAGATGCGGTTCAGTAGGGTTATGACGTCCTTGGCAAGGACGCCAAAAGTGTCGGTGGCGAATGAGATGAAAGTGTGCTCGTTGGAAAGGCAACCTTCCTCGTGTTTTTTGACCTTACCGACCGCTGCGTCCTTAGCGGCCTTCCCGCCACTGGGATACGTCATAGGGGATACACATGTAACATCCACACAACTGTGCCGACCTTGCTCCCAGTTGAAAAGTAGCACATCAGCCGGACGGAGACGACCCCCTTCAGACAATATAAAATTAATTATACTGACTGATTTAAAATCAGATGCACATTTTCGTTGACATATTCATTGGAGATACTCTTATCTGGGGTTGGTTGACATTTTTCAATTTCCACAATATGTTTGATGTTATTAGTTACTAGTATAGCGCCATTCTACATTGTTATCTTTTTCTATTGTTATGTGTAAAATCACGCATTGTAAGTATCTAGTTATTAATCTCAATATATTATTCTTATTTATCAAATACTTTATTTTAGAGAATCAAAAAAGTCTAAATAGATATTAGAATAATATTAACCTGCTAGTTTACTAAGGAGGAATCTAATACCAATTCCTATTGGAACCTTTCTCTTCTTCGCGACCTATTTTCAATCCCGGACTTCATACATAAAATAAGAAATCCAAGATCTATTCCTGTGAGAACCTTTCTCTTCTTGACGAGCTATTTTCAATTGCGCATTTCATACATAAAATGACGGCTTGCTATAATGATTATTATAGGAAGTAAATAACATAATCTAATTAATATACAAATATTTGCTAATTTTCTCACCTTAAAATAACATTTGTCTAATTATCATAAATAATTGAACTAATAATATCTGGTTTGCGGTGTAGATTGTTATTGGTTTTTTATTGCTATGTATTTATGTGTTAATGAAAATTAAGAACTAATAATTTACGTATTTTATGTATGTAGTTATTAATCACAAAACCTTGTCCTTATCCTTAGGATTTTGATAATGATGGTTTTTTCTTATAATTTAGGATTAGGAATTTTTTACGGGATTGTTATTTTGAAATTTGAATTTGATAACTATAATAGATTAGATTATTCATAGAATCAATCTAAACCGTTCAAATTGTAATCAAAGCCTATAAAATTAATTGAATAAAGATTTGTTTTTCGTTTTAATAAATTTATTCATGCTATTTGCATGGTTTGTTTGTCATCTTAAAATTTTATGTAATAATATATATATAATAGATAATAGCTAATAGATAATATATAATAGATAATAGATAATAGATAATAGATAATAGATAATAGATAATAGATAATAGATAATAGATAATAGATAATAGATAATAGATAATAGATAATAGATTTATTTCATTGATCTTTTTTGGAATCTATAGTTTTAGTATAAATATTATAGTATTGATTAAAATATTTGTAATGTGCTAATATAATTGTATCGCGAAACCTTGCTGCTAAACCTGGAACACAGAGCGTATCCATGATCAAGATAGGGAAACAATCAGAAAGAATAAGCCATTTTACATAGACAGTGATTTGAACCAATTTAACAATTTACCCCGATTATGAACCTAGACGTATTATAGGCCCTAAGTATGCATCGCCATGGTCCATAGAGATATAGAGTTCTCGAGTCAAAACATAACTTCGAACACAAATAAACCATCCAAACCTCATGATATCATATTCGTTGTTACGAAATAGATCTGAGATAGAAATCAATCAATGAACAAACGAACGATGATAATAAAAACATAACATCAGATTTATGTGAAAAATCCCAAAAAACAAAAACCTGTATGGGTGTATGCATTAGGATAAGAGACACTATTTTAATATTAATTATGATCTCAAGATGCTATGGGTGTATTTTATTACATATATGTATCCTTGGTGTGGCAATACTTGATCACCGAGTTTATGTACTAAAAAGATACAAATATATCATGGGGGATCGGGTTGTAATACCAAGTCTTGACATTAGGAACGAGACCAAGGATTTTTTTTTTTTTTTTACATGTTTGATATGTGATGTGGGATATTGAGATTGAAATAGGATAAAATACGCACTATCATAACATATATATATCCTCTCGGAAAATAAATAAAAATAACCCCTAAATATTTTTTTAAAAAAAGAAAACAATGATGTATGGTTTGATTTCATTATCTTAGTGATGTGAACAAACGAAACGCAAATAAAACAATATATGTGTGTCCTGAATTATAAAGGTCGAGCATTGCGCGTCCCTTCTTGAATCCGTTGGATCATTGGTCGTTTTCCTTAGAAATATTATGAATATTGAGCATGGCGTTCCTTTCTGGGTCTGGTGTAATCATTTTTACATTCTTTGAAATTGTCATGAAGAAGGTCAAAGTTAGTGTTCCTTCTTTGATCCATTAGGATCATTCATTGTATCTTTAAATAAGCCTGGGTGTGTTAAAATGTTACTCCTTGAGTCTTCGTTACGGACGAGGAACTAGCTAGGGAGCGATAGGCATCCCCTATTCTCTTAACAAGTATACAGTGGGTTTGACGTCGTTGTTACGGGGCCATGGGTTATTCTTTACAGGGAGACCCAAATCATCTCGATACAGACATCCAGTGTCTCATTGAAAATGCACATAAGGTACAAGACGACACACGAAACATACAGGTACATAACATAATCACATGGGTAGCCAAGCTGATGTTTGACGTACTATCTTTGTACTCCGAGTCTATCATGTCTTTGGAGTTGTCTTTCGAGCCGAGTCATGGACTCATGATAGTAAAAATAAAAAAACAGAAAAGATATGAAGACGTATAAACAAAAATACTATTTGATATGGGGTTCATATTTTTCTATAAGTTACAAAAATGTTTTACTGGGACTCACCGATTTATCATAGTCGGAGGAGTGCCCTGCAAACGAAACTAATATACTTTAGGTTACTGAGTTTTATACTCTCGGATAATGTTTTCCGTTTGCAGGAAATCAATAGATTAATGATAGAGTTCAGTAGAGGGAGGACTAATATATCAATTTAGATTTATTTTGATTATCATGTAACTAAAACCAGTAGATTTTGACTTGGTGAAAGCTTATAAGAAACTGACATGAGTATTTATGATGAATTGATGATACAATCATCATAAATACAGAAGCACTTATTGAAAGAAAAACAAAACCTTTTTTTTTTTTCAACAAAGAAGAAACAAGGTTAATCACCATCAATGGATCCGATGAACAACACGTATTAATTTGCACATCGGAAATATCAACGTCCATAGTGTAACACCATCAATCAAAGAACCAATCAAGAATATCGTGCAGTGTGCGAGCAGCAAATTAGGTGTTATTATAACGCAAAATACAAAAACCAAACTACAGTACACAGCACCGATTTGTTGCAATACTCAAATTAATTCAGGTTTAACTAACCCAAACTAAACAAAAATAAACATAGAATTATTGATTCCTGACTCACAACATAACCCCCACAAGCTACCAAGAAACGCTCACAAAAATGGGCAGCCCAATACACCGTAATCTCTTCCAAGATTAAACAAACAAAAAAAAAAAACCAAGCACACTATTCTTCTCTTATCCTCAAAACACATGAAAAAAACACATCCTTTTTTTTTTTTTTTTTTTTTTTTGACCATTGAACATATCCTCAGTTTTCAAGTTCACCTAGCCAACAAAACATCCTATGCTAATGGCACCAATAAAATAAGACAAGATACTACACGAGCTTACCCTAGCTAATATGGGACCCTGCACATCCACAGCATGATAGGATAACAACAACAACATAGATGACTACAATGATGGTGATCTTGATCATGACAAAATAAAAGACATGGTAATGGACACCAAAATTGATGATGATGATAACATGGAGATTGTGTTTAATCTTAGCTTCATGACTATGACTATGATGATAACCATGGTGAAGATTGTGATGATGATGGTGACTATGATTCCAAGAAGCCAGTTTTTCTAAGAATAGCGTTCCTCACATGACTTAGATCTCTTCCTTTCAATGTTCTCCCAGTCCCTTCACAAACAGAGAATGAAGAGATTTGGCTCCTTGCAAGCCTCTTAGCAATGTACTCATGTGGAGGAACCACTTCACCACCACCATCATCTTCATCTTCACCATGATCACCATTATCATTATCATAATCACCATGATTATCTTCATCATCATCATTATCATCACCATAGTTCATCCCATGACCATCATAGTCAACCCATGATGACCCATCAACACCATCGATCTTCTTACTCCTCCTCCTTTCAGGTATCATCATTGAAGCTGATGCAGCTTGCTTCACCATTGCATGATCAAGATTTTGATTGGTTGATCTTGGTATGAGCCTTGGAGTGGAAGGCAAGCCCCTTGAGGTAGGAGAGGAAGAGTAGTATGAGGATGTAGAGGAATCCTTGAACTTTCTCATTGTCTTTGGATTCGATGAATTGCTCTTGATATCCATATTCTCCATTGCACTCCACACATCTCCTTCATCAAAGTCTTCATCTTTGAGGTACCTTTTTCCACTTCCCCTGCTTGTCATTCCATATTTGCTTCCCATTTTGGTGAAATGACCCAAATGGGTACTTTCCAAAATCAAAAAACAAGTGAGGTGGAGGATAATGAGAGAAATTGATAGCACACCAAAACAAAGCAACCACCTCTAAGTAGATGTAAAAGGAAGTAATGTTTCTCACTTCTTTGAGATGGGTTTTGGTTTCCACTCTCTAATGGAAAGATGAAAAAAGCTTATATAATGAAAGAGGAATCTTTTTAGTGATTTCTCAAAATGGGCACTTGGAGAACATCAAGAAACCAAGACGGGCAAGGCTTACACGATGAAAGGAGACATTTTTGAGTGATTTATCAAAAGCTCATACGAGCAAATATAGAGCCTTTGGCCTAGTAGTGCTCTCTCCTTGTGCTCTCTTCTTAAATGAATAACTCCAAATAAGAGGGGGGACAATGGTTAAGCTTCCTGCTGAGTAGCTCCTGCAAGAACACAACACCAGATGAGAGTTATCTTTTGTAGGGGAAGAGAAGAGAGATGAGGATAAGACAAAGGATAGGTAGGCTTCCTAATAGTAAATGTCACAAAAAGCAAAGAAAGTGACAGTTTTCCTTTGATGAAAAGAATCCCACTGGCTGCACTGCTGTAATTTTTACCTGGAATTTGTATTAATCCTGGAGCAATAAATAGAGATGGAGGAAATGGGATAGTTCTCTTTTCTTGGGTTCAAATCAGGATTTCCCTCAGAATGAGGTAAAAACTGCAAGTGGAAGTGATAATGAAGATTGGGTAGAATCAAAATGGAGGAAGATTCATTGGGGATCATTCTCATCACACATGATAAATCATTTAATTAATTCCTCTAAAAGGATCAAAATCTGTTGACTGCGAAACTACTTTGTGATGATGAGTTTGTCAACGAAAATTGATTTAAATGATCCTTCGATTTACGGACTATTCGGTTGACAAAAAAAATCGTTCAGAATTTTTTTTTTGAAAAACATATGGATTCATTGTATATCAAGTGTTCCTATTGTATTTTTCAAAAAAGTTGAATTCACAATTTTCTCTATCCTTTTTTTAATGGTAGAATGCTCTAAGTTTTTTTAAGAGGATTAATTCCATGGAGTATTCAAGTCATGTTCTCAACCTCTTATCTCAACAGGGGATTGGCATTGGAAAGAAAAAAACCCAGAAACCAAAGTGCTCTTACTGCTCATCAAAGCATTTGTTGCCTCCTATGGAAACAGCAGCTGGCTGTGCCATAATTGGGATAGCATTTTAAAATGAGTTACAGTGCTTTTTCTTTTTCTTTTTTGCTTCTTTTTTAGTATCAAAATATTCGGAGTTCTGAAAAAAATTAATTTGATTTAAAATAATATATATATATATATATTTATTATTTTTTATTATAAAGATTAATTTATTTTTGATTTGTTTGAATAGAAGATTAAAACATTCTAATTGGATGAGCATTGTAATTTTTATAATACATAGATTTTTGAAGGGAATGCTAGTGGGCAGCTTTTCCTGCAAATGGTTAACTTATCTTTGGTTTAGGGAACTGCTGTTTTGCTTGATTACTTTAGAATTTAACTAGCAGTACCATTAGAGGAAAGAGATCTGGACATTCATAACATAATTTAACGTATCAAAGGCTAAACGGATTACAATATGTTGAGAGCATTTCCAACAGGACATATCAGATTAAGAGCTGTAGACTGAAGTATAAAATATCGACTTAGTGAAATTAATTTATGGTTATTTATGAGAATAATTCACATAACATCAAAAATGTCAAAGTGAGGAAGTTCGTCGCGTTATTGACATAAGGATGAAAGATTGAGTAGATTTAGGGATAAGACTTTGACTATGTACAGGATACCGTCGTCAATCCTGGTGAGTCTATCCCGATTGGTGTTGGGAGTTAAACTCTAAATTAATGAGTTTACAGAAATTTTTAAAGAGCCTTATCCTTTCAGAGGGTTAAAAGGAACAACGGTGTGGTCTTCAAAATTTCATGCAAGCTCCATCCACGCATCAATTTTCCAACAAAAGCTCAATTGATCTGATCCAAAAACAAATTTTCAATACCCAAAAACAATTGTGAGCAACGTAGAAAAGATTTGACAGTTAAGAGGCTCAATCATAAACTCATACAGAGGAGTTTGGTTTGGAGTTTCTCTAAATTTGATGGTGAAATCCACAAATCATTGCACTCACTATTGTGACCTCAACCTCTAAAATATTTTTACTGTCTGAAAATAATTAAAACGTTTTATTTTTTATCAATTCAAAAATAAATAAAACATTTTTTTTTATGATTTTTTAAATCAATTTAATTTGTTACAATATAATCACTAACTCATCTCACAACTGTTACAATAAAACTCAGTATCATCAAAAAATAATTCATTATTCATTAAAATCCATATAAATTTAACACTCATATAAATTCGGAACGAAGGGAGTAGAAGATTAGGAGGCATGAGAGTTTTCAAAGCCGTCCCCGTTGTGGGTGCTCTAATAGATAGAGTATACTTTTCATGTATATTCATAATACTTCTTTTATTTCATAACATAAATGATACTTATTTATTTACATTATCTCAAAATATATATAACATATCATATTTAATAACTTTTCACATAAAAATCAAATCAATCATCAACAAAATATTTTTTCATCAAAATTCACCATCTTCTCTCACATCTGTTGCATGAAACCCCATCATCATTAAAAAAATATTTTTGTATCAATTATATAAATTCAATATATATATAAATTCATATGTCAAATCAAATCTTTATTTATATTATGAAACAGATGATTATTAGATACATCCTTAATGCTTCAAATTTTCAACCGTATGACAGAACAGTTAACACACGAACTTGCAAATATATAAACATTTAGATGCTTAAGCCATTACTTTATTGGCTAAGAAATTTACTCGATCTAAGGGTAGTACTATTTGTTGTACTATATGTTGCATTGCATCACATAATTCCAAAGCCCATCCTTATCCTTCTCCTCACCTGCACCAAGAACAGGAGGCAGCAGAGGAAACAGAGAACAGATGCCTCCATGCAATTCGTTGCAGTGATTTATTCTCTTCAATAAAGTTGAAATTTATGACACAAATCTGAATATGGAAACATAAATGCTCAAGACATTTTGATTGGTTAAAGTGGCAATCAACCATAGGCTATACATGATGCCAAAAATCTCACTCATGATATCAGTGAAAGCCTTATCCAGTAAAATTACTACTTTGGACAGCTAATGAGAAGCTTGCATCCTGCTTCTGGTGGCTTGACCAGCTGATCTAAATAGTACACCCTCTTCTCATAGGCCATCTCTTAATGCAATGCTAATTCTACAATTATCAATGGCAATATATTTCCTTCATCTTATTTAAATTGAAATTTTTTAATATTTTATTTAAATTATAATATTTTTCATATAAAAATATTTAAATATTCTTATTTTATATCATATCAATTCATCCATTATTATTTCTTTTTTTTTTCCATTTTTTATCTCACGTACACATAAATTATTATATCTAATTAAACCATTACAATTTGAACGGAACGGAGAGGATATGATATTGCGAACATCTCCTCCTTTTTTTTTTATCCTATTCAAGATGAATGTATTTGGATTGGTAGAATCAATCTACGATACATAGGATTAGATCTATCAATTATTGGTTTGGCATAAGTATGTAGACTTTTTCTTATGTAACTAGATCACGAAATATACTCCATCTATTTCAAAATATAAACAACGATTTGATCGGGTACATATATTTATGTATGTGTTGAATTTATATGCAATTTAATAAGAAATTTTTTTTTTATGATAATGTGGTTTACAGTAACAATTGTGAGAAAAATATAATGGATGGTGATTGTTTTGTTATTTTTTTATATGAAAAAATTACTAAATATAATATATTGTATATAATTTAAAACTATCCAAATAAACAAATTTTGTATATATTATGAAACAGAAAAAGTAGCATTTGATAACTTACATATGCTAGAAATTAAAGAACTCAGATAACTATAATCCTAACATTGAGACGCCCCTTTTGGTACATCACCGAGCATTTTCAAATGTTACTTCATAATATAGTGGTACAAAATTTTCATCAATGTGGTTTGAATTATTAAGGACAACTATCATGGTAATATGGGGAAAAAGGGGAATAAAGGAACATAAAGGAGAAGGTGAATAGGTTTGCTACTAAATTATGTAACATGTCTCCCACATGTGCTACAGTACAAAGCCCACGGGGCGATACTAACACTATCAATTCGTACTTCTTGTATGGTTAATGGCTTATAACTAGTGTCGAGTTCGAGCATGGTTGAGATTTTGCGATCGAGCTTGAATTATCGACTACTAATGTATGTACCTCAACTAGAAGGATCCTAATCGGCTTATTTTTCCCTCATGCTCAGTGTATGTACCTAAAATACTAAGAACACTGGTCGTAGTTTTCTTATCCAAATCCATATGCATATATGGATTAAAATATAAAATAAGAACTATCATTAATATTTCATGAAATTTTACCAAAAAAAATTTATTTGATCGTCCCGTGAGACAGTTAAAATTCATCTTGGCATGTGTGTACAGTCAATTTATTGTAATTTTTATGAGACGAAAGGAGTATATCACATCAATTCATCACATTATCATTTTTTCTCCGATTTTGTTTTCTCTCCTTCCTCTCATAAACCTTCAAAAGCATAAATATATTTACATCAAAAATTTAATATACATAAAATTCCATATTGCTCGGTTTATTACATTTATTCGGATACGAAGAGAATAGTATAGGGTATCTGATGATTGATTGAGTAAAAATCTAAATCTCTATAGGAAAAAAAATATAACTGCAACCTCATATAATAAGATAGGGATAGAGAAATTGTATCGAATAATCCAGCAAACCTTACAAATTAGTTAATGTACATTAAACAAGTTGGTAACATTGGTAAAGACATTCACATCTTATATTTTAATATTTTCTCTCATTTTTTTTTATTATTCAGTACATCTGATTACATCCCATTTGTGTTTCATTACACCTATAAAAAATATGATATGTTACAATAGTATTCTACATTTAAAAAATTACGAAGCATTATTACTTATTTTATAATTTTTGTAAATTTCAACACAATTTTTCAATGAATATCATCATTTTTTTCATTAATATTTTTTTATTTTTACGTATTCTTTACTTATAAGCGTGTGAGGTGAGAAATATGACTACAAATTTCATCCATCAGTCTCTCATCTTTCTCTATAGCCATTCAAGTAGCAATCGCGAGTGCTGCCTCCTTTCCTTTCCTTTCTCTTTCTCTTTCTTTCCTGGGATTTGGGAATTATTGCATGGTAGATGCCAGCCAAGATGAAAGTGAAAGGATGTGAGAGAATAGGAGTCTGTTGTCAGGATGTGGTTACAATGAGGAGAGAGCTTAGGGTTACACTTTAGAAAGCTTGTATCGACCATTTACTCTTTTGTATTTTTTTTTACCATTATTCTTTTGTAAGTTTGATACTACTACGCACAAAAAATCACTCCTCAAGTGTGCTTGAGATTGGGAACTAGAAGTTGCAAAGTTTCGGATGAGAATCTTCATATTTTCTCTCTCTTTATTTTTCACTATATATTATACATAATATTATAATATTATAATATTATATAATTAATCCATTAAAATAAAGACTGATACAATAATGCCATAGTTTTATCAAAATTTTCTATCTATCACTATAACTTTTATATTTAACATATATTTCATTATTTTTTAATATTTTTTTAAATTTTTTATTGCATAATCACTCTACTTTTTCCCTTTTATAAAATCTCTATTTTACATAATCTAATATGAGTGCTCTAAATAGGTCATTTTGGTGAACTTTTGTATTATAAGTACTTAATATCAAGATCTTAGCCGAACGAAATATACATAATCTTGCTTGTGTTGTCGACAATAATAGGAAAATAGGTTCCAAAAAAAAAAAACCTTAATATCTTATTAGGTTGTGAGATAATGATTTTTGTGAATTTATAACATGATTCTATATGTAGTGATCCTTACCAAACCATAGAATGTGCTTAAAGTTTTCCTTTTGTCAGAATCATGCATTGAGGTCTTTTTTTGTCCTAACCTATTTTTTTTCCCCACAATTTTGAAGCTTGATGGCTTGATGCTCTAAATGGCAGCCTATGTTGTCGCTTCTTTTTATTGATTTCGGATTTGGCGCTCAGATTCAAGAATTTAGTACTTACCATAAAATCCATCCTAAGCAGTGAAAAACTCCATGATTATAGTGAATTTGGTGCATTGTTATCTCTTTGGTTCAAAAGGAATATGCCTTGTGGTGCTCGATGTTATTAATAAACATCAACACCTTATAGTAGCTTCCATGAGATGCGAAGAAATCATTTCAACTTTAAGAAGATGCTTTAGGCTAACGTAGCAAATTAAGTCACCACCGTCAAACATGACTCGAATAATATCATGATCCACATGCTAAATGTATGATCTCCACAAGAGCACAATATCGAAAGAAAGGACATTTTGGCCATAATCCATTCTCTACCGTTCCTCTTTTGTCGCTTTTTGACAACCTATCAAATCCTTGCAATCATCAAGCCAATGAGAAGACTTTCTTTCTTCCATTCCCACCATACAAAGCATATGTTTTTGCTTGGTTCTCTTTATCATTGGAAGTTTGGAACTCACGATCCTTTTTGTATGATTTCTGGTTTTTAATTTTCATATTGGATTATCTGATTAATAAAGGACCTAAATTGTTTGATCACTAAAAGAACATTTTTAAAAAAGATCTCATTGAGACCTAATCATATTATTGCATTAAAACATCCTTCTTTTTTTTCCCTATTTCCTTATGTTTTTTAAGGAATAGAGTGGTATCTATCTTCTTTCTTTCAAATTTGTTTTCACATAGAAATGTTGAGAGGGTTTCATACCATGTCGTAGGTGCTTGCTTTAATCCATATAATGTTTTGTCTAATATACATACTTTGGATATTCAAAGTCTTCAAAGCCAGGAGTTATTCAACATAAACTTCCTCTTGCAACTTTCCATTCAGAAATACACCTTTTATATTTATTTGACAGACTTTAAATCCTTGCTATACAGCATAGACAAGGAGCATTCTTATGTCTTCTAATCTTGTTACAAGGGCAAAGGTTTCATAAAAATCAATTCCTTCTTCTTGTATGTATCCCTTAACAATCAATCTAGCTTTGTTTCTGATGACTATTCCATTTTCATCAGATTTGTTTCTAAACACCCATTTGTAGTCTACAACTGGATAGTTTTTGGGTCTTGTTGTTAGATACCATACCTTATTTTTTTGGAACTCATTTAGTTCCTCTTGCGTAACATTTACCCAGTTTGGATCATTTAGAGCTTCACTAATTATCTTAGGTTCTATTTCTATATGAAGCATGCAGACAGACATTCTCCATTTTGTGCCCTTCCAGTCTGCACAAGTGCATCTTTATCTCCAATGATTTCATCATGTGTGTGTGTCTTGATCGATCTTCTCTTATCTTATTAATTGGTTTCCAGTTGTTATTGAGTTTGTTCTTCAGTCTCTATTGCATTTTCATTTTGCAGTTTGTTCATTACATGCACATTCCTCATAAAAAATATTAGCATTTCGTATGGATGTTTCTGATACATCAAATGATACGTGAACTGACTCCTTAACGGTTTGTGTTCTTTTATTGTACACTCTAAAGGCCTTACTATTTATGGAATGTTCTCTCATCTGTCTTAGGATCAAATCTTTGTAGGTAGCTTTTGTCATTGTTATGTATATAATATTTGCATCCAAAAGCATAAAAGTATTTTTGACACTATGTATTTTTCCTTTCCATAATTGATAGGGAGTCTTCTTATATATTTTGTGAATTATGAATCTATTCTGAGTGTAGCAATCTGTATTTACTGCTTCTGTTGAACAGAATCATTTATACATGAAATTAACTCTCTTTTACTTAGCATTTTTGATGAAAAATATATTGAACATGATTATTTTTATATCTCAGGATCAAATTATTGGAACAAAACCAAAGTCGCACCCATCACAAGAACAGTACAGCCGTCGTGGCCTATCTTACAGCCCATCAGGAACAGTGCTCTACCCCCACACAACAACCAAACAAGCAAAGTCTAATCCAGCAAGCCCAGCAGCCACTTCAGCCCAATTCATAGGGAGTCTTCTTATATATTTTGTGAATTATGAATCTATTCTGAGTGTAGCAAACTGTATTTACTGCTTCTGTTGATCAAGATCATTTATATATGAAATTAACTCTCTTTTACTTAGTATTTTTGATGAAAAATATATTGAAGATGATTATTTTTATATCTCAGGATTAAATTATTGGAACAAAACCAAAGTCGCAGCCCATCACAAGAATAGCACCGTCGTCGTGGCCTATCTTACAGCCCATCAGGAACAGTGCTCTACCCCAACACAACAACCAAACAAGCAAAGCCCAATCCAGCAAGACCAACAGCCACTTCAGCCCAGTAGCCACTTCAATCACGCCCAACGCCGCCGCCATTCACGCACAATTAGTCACCAACACCATCACGCCCAGCCGTCAATCACGCGCAGTCAACATGGGATTTTAGGATTTGGCACATTAGGCGCAGTTAACAAATGCAAACCACGCGCAGCCGTCATCATCCAGAGATCATGCACAGCCTGATTTACGCTATAAAAACCAAGACAATGGGCTGCAAAAGAGGAGGACAGACATGAACAATTAAGCAATGAATCAAATTGAACTGTGAGACAAAACACCAAACCAACCCGACCTCAACGACCGTCGAATATCACCACTTTAAGGAGAACCAAAAGCATAAAAGTATTTTTGTCACATAGTTAACTAATGGAAAGCAAGTTATGCTCTAATCCTTTAACATAAACTATATTTCTAAAGATTAAGGAGCATGTACCAAGAGTTCCATAACCTTTAATTGTGCTTGTTTTTCCTCCTCCAAAGATGACAAGAGATCCTTGTTCCTTTATATAATCCTTAAGGATTGATTTATTTTGTATCACATGTCCTGAGCATCCACTATCAAGATTCCATATTCCTCTTTGCTTTTTTTGCATCAAAACATAGAGATTTTGTACATGGTACCCATTCATATGGGTCCTCATATGTTTATTTTTGGAATCCATACTTGAATTATTTTCTTGTGAGAATTCCAACATTCAAAGGATTAGTGACCAAGTTTGCCACATGTGTTGCAGTAGACCTTTGGCTTATGAGGTTTAGTGGCGTGCTCCATTTCGTCTACTGTATTTGACATGAGTAGGTATTGTTCTAGAGAAGTTATTCTATACTGAATAGTTAGGTTCATCCTGAGCTTCATGAGGTCCTTCATCAAATCTTTTTCTAAAATTCTTGGTCTTCTGCATCTTATTGTACTTTTCATCAGTACGTACTGATAATCTGCTCCAGCCTTTTTTAGTTTGAGCAGTAGAGATATGTACTATCTGTGCAGTAGAGTTTTTGTTCTTCTGCACATCTGCTATAGTAGAGGTATTTCTCTTCTTCAGAGTTCTTACAGTAGTCTGCTTTATTTTCTTGGTAATGACTTTTTCATTTGATTTGTCATTCAACCAGTCATTATATCCTAATCCTGTTCTATAATGGGAGGATTGACCTGTGTTGAGCAATTTTTGCAAACTCAAGGACTTTCCATTCCAAGCATCTACTTGCTTCTAAAGCTCAGAATTCTCAATGTAAGTGCTTCTACTATTGCGTTGAGAAGTTTTACTTTCTCATTTGCTACTATTAACTCATTTTTGAGTATTTATTAGACTAATGTTGGTCTCCTCATATGTTAAATTGCATTTCTCTCTGAGACTTACAATTTGCTCAAGATTTTCTTTATTTTCCTTTAAAAGGGATATAAAGTTCTGAGAGGTTTCTTGAAACGCTTTCTTCAATTCCTCTATGGTGGCATCTGAGTCAGAAAGATCAAATACCTATTATTTTTCATCATCCTTAATCATGAGACATAGCTGAGCGTTTGAGATTGTGTCTCCATCATCAGAGTCAGTATCGCTCCATGTCTTTACAGCATAGACTTTCCCTTTTTTTTTCTTCCAGAAATGTCTTTGCTGTGGTCACTTTTGAATTTTGGTGTAGATGAGTCTTGTGTTGGTCATTTGCATTATGCAGCAAAGTGCCCTGCTTTGTCACAATTATACTAGATTTCCTTTTTTGATTCCTTTGTCTTCGAGGGGAAGTTTTTTTTTTTTGAAATTCCTCTTCTTAAATTATTAAACTTCTTTCGCATTAATGCCAACTCTTTAGACAATCTTTGTTCACTTGTAGATGAGGTATCAATGGTTTTCTTTTCTGTCATGAATTTCAGGTTTTTTTTCTTGAGCTTGAAAAGGTAAGGTCTTCTTTCTGGCATTTTCTATTTGTTTCTTCTTCTCAACTTCAAGATTATATATATGCAATATACCGTATAGTTGAGCCAAAGACATCTTTGTTAGATCTCTAGATTCCCTAATAGCTATGGTCTTTGTGCTTCAGATTTCACCAAGAGATCTCACAAACTTTAGGTTGACTTCTTTGTTTTCGAAAGTCTTTTCTAAGGTTTTGAGATTATTGATGAAAATATTGAACCTTTCATAAAAGGTAGTCAAATTTTCATCAAATCTCATTGAGACCCAATCATATTGTTGCATTAGAACATCTTTCTTGTTCTCCTTTATTTTGTTGGTTCCTTCATTTCTGAGCAGTAGAGCTTTTCATGCCTCCTTTTATAGTGGTTGTATGAACCACTATTTCAAACATGTTGTCATCAAGAGTTTTGAATATCTGGTTCCTTACTCTTCAATCCACTAACATCAAATCCGAGTCTTCTCTTGACCAAAGTGATTTTGGTCTGTATACTTCAAGTGTTGCATCCATTAGATATGGCATCATTGAAATATGAGGTCTATCAGCAATGATATCTTGCATTCTCTCATCTATTGAATCAAGATGGACAAACATCCTCAGCTTCGAGTGGTTGAGTTTTTGAAATGAACACGTTGGAGGTTCTCCAATGTTTGGACACTTAGGAAGCTTTGGTGGAGCCATTCCTCTTTACAGAAACAAACTGTTAGTAACTTCTTTGCAAATAAGATAATGATCTTTTCTTTCCACAAACTATTAAATCTGAAAAGTTAGGCTCTCATACCAATTATAAGGTCCAAGATTCAACCTAGAGGAGGAGTGAATAGGTTGTTTCAAAAATTATTTAAACTTTCGGTACGGAATACTTGTTTTTTGGAGATCACTGTTCTATGCAGACCACTTGGGTAGTTTATAGATGATGTTTGGTGGTATATAGCAAAGAGTTCAAAACTCTTTAAGTTTTTCTCTGTTTGGCTATGATGATTTGATTGTAACAGTTCCAAATACTAAGCAATGATAATCGAGAGGTTAATCTAGTCTTTCCTTGGTGACCAGTGTAATCAAGCCATGAGGTGAGTATCACTATTTTCTTGTTTTATCTTACAAGAAACTTACTTTTACAAGCTATATAACTTGTACAAAAGATGAAGGACTCAAATCCTTTGCATAGATCCAAACTCTGGACTCTGTTGTAAAATGTGTTCTTCTACAGACTAGTGACATCCCTTTCACTGAGATCTTCTCGAATTAGTTTTCTTGAGTAATCTTTGAACTTATGATTGTTTTTGCATGCTTGTCTTTCAACAGTCTTATTTGAATGAGTCTCAACGATTCTTTTTTATAGGCTAAGGGAATGAGCCCAGCAAACATGGTAGTGTTTTTGATGTGACACCTTGCCACTCGTATCCCCATCATCTTGTTTCTGATGCCGGTAGTCCACTTACTTCAGAATCTTGTAGTGTTGTTGTCTGTATCTCAAATCTTCGTTTGAATGACTTCAGACCTTTGACCCCACCCTACCAACCTTCTCTGCTGCACTCCACTCTATTGCAACTTCCAGTCTGCATCCAGTATTGTTAGACATAGTCTTCACTAAGTCCCTACTGTAACTTCCAGTCTGCACTCAGATCTGATGCACATTATGCTTTGCTATGTTAATCTTCGTCTGCAAGCTCAATCCCAGATCCTGAAGCATTTGTAGATCTTTTGTTGCCCATGAATACCTAAGCTGCTTATCCAAAAATGTCTCTAGTAATCTACATCTAGTGGCTTACATAATGTCCATCATTTGTAGCCGTTTACTCCTCGGCATCCGTCCTAAACTGCAACTATCTATTTGTTTTTAGTCTAAGCATACTAACTACATTATGACTAATACATCTCAGTTTTCTTCCATCAATTTCTATACAATTGGAGAGATTGTACATTCCTATCAATACACCTCAGTGACGTCTTAAATATAGTCTAAACAAAAATCAGAAAATCAATTTAACAATTTCTGATTTATAATAAGGTAATTGTCAACACCACAATGCCTAGTTGGATACTCAAAACCCAAAAAATCCCCAAATCTCCCCTCTGATCTCCGTCAATAGCTACTCTTATCTTCCTACTCCTACTTGTCCTCTTCCTCATCATACGCCCCCATCGCCCCTCAAAACCCGCCAAGTCCACATTAACCTCTCCCTCGCCACCATCGCCGCTCTCGAAGGCACATCCAAGGTCTTCATCCTTGCCCGAAACCCTACCAAGCACTCCGACGTCACGAACCAAATATGCCTCACTATCGGTGTCGAGGTCACGATCCTCAGCGGGGATGTGAGGGGTTATGGGGAGGTACTGAGAGCAGTGAAGGAGGTGGGCCGGTGGACATGTTGGTGTATAATCTGGATTTTTTTTTTTTGATTTTTTATGTTTTTGGAATTAAATTTCCGTGTGTATATTTTTGGTTTTTTTCCAACGAAGTTATACTTACCTTAAAGCGAAACCTAAATTGTCATTGAATGAGAACCGTACCAAAACCGACAGTTCTTGAGGCGGAACCGACTAAAGAAATTTCATTTTTGCTTCATCCTTCTCTTAAATCGAAAGCGACGGTTCTGAAACCGATATCGACGATCCCGAAATCATGGTGAGGTCTAGTGATAGGAGACTGGAGGGAGTGTGTTGTGATATTTCTTTTCCTTCGCAAAAGCTTGTTATTAGGAAGGAAATTTCTTCGCAGAAGCAAACCATTATTGGCGATTAGGTGTATTACAACAAAATTTGTTAAGGTAATTTCTGTCGCTAATGATCATTTACGATGAAGAAAATGACTCCCTTCGAAAATGAGCTTTTGTCTTGTAGTGAGAGGAGAGAGATGTTATATTCATCCTTTGAAGAAGAAATAACCCCAAGGGCCTCTTTGTGCTCAAGAATAGACCTAAGAGAACAAAGTACACCAGGAAACAAATCAAGGAGGCATGAGCAAGAATTATGACAATTCTGAGCTCACACCAGACTCGGATGATAAAAACCAAAGGGAAACGATCCTTTGTTTGAGAGATTTGGAAATTGGATATCAGCATTGGAAGCTTATTTGCATACTTCTAAAGAAAGATCAGAAGTGGAGGAAGCAGGACCACTGCAAGATGCAATACCTGTGCTATATGAGAATCTGCTGAAAAGAATGCATGTAATTCTAGTGTCCAAACAAGTTAGAGAAGAGCAAATCAGAAGGTCACGAGGGGAACTACAATAAAAGAAGCAAGAGCTTGAAGAACTCTAAGGAGTACTAGTCTGTGAAAGTGATAATCCTCTTATTGTCAAGATGATAACTGAATTACAAGAACAACTCAAGTTCGACATCAGTTTCAGGAAAAAGGTTATTAATGAGCTCACTGACATCAGTAAGAAAGATGCTGAAAACATGAAGAATGAACCCACAGGAGTACCAACTATCATGCAGAACCTTGTAAATAAAATGCCGATGACCATATAGATAGTTAGAAAGAAGAGGTGTTATCCACACCTCCTCATCAAACTGAAGGAGGCCCCGAAGGAACTCAAAGCAGCACAGCAAATCATCGTAGTAGAAGAGTCTCCAAAATCCCTGAACAACCACAAATATCTACATGCATGACGAGAAGAAGGGCCTTAGCCATTTGAACAGAAGAAGAGAAAGTTGTCAGAATAGCAAGACTTCAGATTCTAGCCACTATAGCAAAGCAAGCAGAGCAGACAACCTCAAGAGAGCCAACATCACCAGTTACTTCAACAATAGAGTTGGCCATTGTTCTAGCTTCACAGTTCACCTCAACTGCCCTAACTGCCCAGAAAAAGTAGGGCCTATGACCTCCATCCATCCAGACGACAAGAGATAAACGGTACCAAGGTAATCAGTGTTTGGATGTACAACGTAAGTGCACGTGTCATTCATGAATAGAGTGGAAAGTACAAAAATATCGATCCCATAGGGATAATAGAAACTAAGCACTAGAATGGACACCTTAGCCAAATTTAAGTGATCGAAATTTTGGATTTTGTTTTCTTACACAAGTGATTTTAAAAGAACTTTAAGATGATGAAAATTAGTTTAACTTAACAAAGTATTCTAGTTTTTAAAAAGACTTGGGATGACAAATCCGTTTATCAATTTATTAACTTCTAATGAGTTAAGATTTTAGATTTATCAATTTAATCCTTTCCGATCGTATTATCAAATTTTCTTATATGCACCTCCGTCGAGGTTACACAAGCATCTTCTTAAGCTGAAACATGTGACAAAAAAGATTGCAGAATTTAGAATAAGAAGTCATTAAGCATCAAAACATAACAAGCACATAATTAACATAAATATGTCTATTTAATGTCAATTATGCTAATGTTGTCGGTTTCTTTAGATACTAGTTTTCCTTTCGGTTTAACTAACACATATATTCTATAATTTTTACAAATCACAAAATTTTTTAATTACAACAACATTATATGTAGGATTAATTCATCAATTGCAAGATTTATTTTCTTATGTGCCAATTGTATTCATCTTAGAGCTACGTGGACCATTTATCAAATTTCATGATTTTGTTAAAGACTACAAAAGAGTCTCTTATTTCTAAATAGACTCTCTAAATCTTTTAAGTGTTTAAAAACTGAGTTTACAAGTTGATTTTTAAAACCTTAAGGATACATATTACCATTTTATCCTTAACTTGAAATTCTAAAACATGGTTACTTGTCAAGATCATGAATATGTTCCAACTTGTTCAATAACTCTAGATCTTATAATATTTGACTCTTATTAACTCATTATTGGTTAAATCACGTGTAAAATTTCATCATCGTCCCAACTATAAGAAGTTTAGCTCATGATAAAAATGTTACAAACACACTTAAACTTGTAGAGTGAACTATACATGATTACTAGTTTCAAATATCTAGTCACTTTAAAAATAGACAAATACATAACTTAAGAACACAATAACTTCATTAGACTTTATAACATGATAACAAAAAAGTAGCTTCAAGTGTATAAGTGATTTTACAACCAAACCAATCCAAGACAAGGAAGAAACTCAAGTGCAAAGTTGTCTCTAGCAAGATCGGCTCCTTCACGGTATGATCAGGTTTAGCTTGATGAATCCATGAAATGGTATATGAAATCCTTACTCCTACCCTTCTCCTCTCCTCTGGGAACTACGAAAACAATGGACAAAAGAAAATAGTAAAGAAAAACAAAAGACTAGCTAAGAGAAAGAGTAGTAAGTCCCTTTTATGCTATTTCTTCTTTATTAAAAAATATTGATTTGATTAATGGTAAAAAAAACACACATATATTGATTTGATTTCTTGCTCTTTTCACTTGCTTGCACAAATCGCCCTCTTTTGACAAGACAGAATGTCCATGTTTATACATTATTGGTGTTTCAAATCATCACAAGACAAGGGACCCTCATAATTAAAACTAATACCTGATTGAGTTGATTAGAAGAAAAATTTAGGATGATCACTTTGTTTTTTCATTAATATTATATTTAGTAACATAACAAAATAGGAAGAATATGGTCATAATATATACCAAAATATCAAGGATATCTGTCATCACATTATTAGGCCAAAGATATGATACAAAAGAGGAAAAATTACCTAAGAAAAAATCAAAATATAACTTAACACGATTTAACGAAAGTGAAAACCATCTTGTACAAAAACTAAGCATAACTCTTTACACAAACCTTTGTTTGATGTGATTAAAAGTGCACTAGAAAGAAGAGATTTAAAGGTTTCCAATGATATAAAGTTCATACCTTAACTTAACCTGAGTTGGAAGAATCATTATTTACAAAGTGAGACAAGTGACCAAAAAATTTCAAGAACAAAGTGCCACATAACTCGAGTAACCAGACCTTAGAAGAAACCCGAAAGAGTTAAGTTTCCCAAAAGGAAAAGTCTTATACACCACCAGAATCCCACTAGTCACAAAGAAAACTCAAAAATTGACAGAATATCAACTTGAGATGCTCGATGAGGCAGAAGAAGAAGCAACTGCAAGAGCTCTGATGGAAAGCACCAGACACACAGGGAAAGGCGAAAGCTACATGTAGTGGTGTTGGTCAGATGCAGACTTTAGGACAATGTTACTGAATAAATACTAGAAAAGTTGGACTCTTGGACCATCAATTTTGACAAGTTTGCTATTGATGAAGTACTTGTTAAAATCCAGGAAATCATTGAAAAGAAAAAAAGAAAAAAAACCACAAGGCACTCTACAACATAAGAAAACTTACAAAAGAGTGTATTGCAACAGCAGAAAGGACTGGGGGTGGTGGTGATGCCTCTCCTAGAGATCATCAAGATAATGGTAGTGATGATCTTGGTAGGCTCATAGACAGCATAACTCTTACTAAGATAGAGCCACAAGATCAAAATATCAACAAGGATATAATAGCACCTAAACCTCTCCAGGTTAAAACACCACCAGCACAGCAAGCCTCAATAAAAGTGGTAATGACAAATAGAATGGAAGTAAAGGAAGCATCTATTCCGGGGGAGCTTAGCACAGATGATTACCCTATCTCTACTACACCACTTCATATTAAGTAAGAGATGGTGGATTAGGTGTACAGGCTCAGAGAAGTCACCTCAGAAGACCAAGAAGCAGGATCTACTCCAGCACACCATGAACCTTCAGCAGAGGATGACACCATACTTGCTGTGGATGGACCAGTAGAGGTCATTCCAGTTGCTGAGGCTAAGCAAAGCTCTCCAACACAGTCAGCTAAAGAAGAACAAACAGTAGGGCTAGACATTAGCACAGCAAAGCAGAGCTCTTCAGCACAGTTGATTCCTATTCCCCCACTAGTACACGTCTCTCAAACTCAATGTACAACCTTAATGCATACTCTCATGTGAGAGGATTCCATCTTTCAAAACCTCTCTCCCATATTCAGAGTCATGCCCATCACTACCTCCTCCCAAAGATAATTTGCTCAGGAGTTGAAGGAGACGATACAAGCTCCATCTTCTGAGAAGACTTTCATAACAATGAGAAAATTGCTTGATCCTTTATTGAAGCAAACACTCAACTAAGGGCATCCACAGCACAACAAATACTTACAAAAGTCAGGGATGAACAACAATCAGATGAGGAGACCCAAGCATCACCCCTTCTAACAAACTCTAACAAGAACTTCTGAGACATAAAATAATCCATTATGAACCAGACTTCATCGCCACTCAATAGAGCCCAGATTCAGAAGAGTAGCAGAACCTAAAGTTGAACAAGTCAGCCCACTTAGGATTGCTCCATCAGAAACACTCTCCTCGGAAGAAATATTGGCTAAAAATTATAGGAGCTAGCATCAATCTTCTCACCAGCAAGATTCACAATAACTTTGCTGAAGAGGCAAACGCACGACGTGATCACTCAACTAACCCTTACAAGTCTGCTATCAGATAGGTTACTCAGAAATTTGGAGCTGCTCAACAAACTATGGAGACTCGCCATAAAAAACAGTCCAAGGATCTTGAAAGCATCAAGGATAGATTGAATTCCTTCATTGACAGACAGGAAGATGACAGGCTTCATCTCAATCAGAGGCTGGATGACATCATGGTCACCATCAATGAACACAAGAAGGATACCTCTGCTAAGCTGGAAGCCATACAGTCCACTCTAGGTTCTCTTCAAGTCGCAGTTGAGACTCTCCCCTTGGTTGGTGATTACAAAAAGGAGGAGAAAGATCCAGAATTGGAGACATCAAGGCAACTCCGTGAGCATCATGCAGGAAAGCTTGACAAGATATGCATAGAAAGAATCTATACCCCCGAAGAGATAGCTGCACAAGAGGAAGCCAGATTAAAACCAACAAAGCGAGCTAACCTCAAAGCAAAAAGAGAAAGGGAAGAAAAGATTTGAAGAAAGGGGTACCATGATCAACATTACAGGGACTCTGCTACGCAACGACATGGAACTCATAATCAACTTAGGATACCAGGAACTCACCAACAGGGTAGAGAGGCTCACATCAAAGAAGTGGCCAACACCAGAGGGAGGATGACATGAAAAGCAGCAGCGGCTCAGAAACCTCCAGATACAAATTTAAAAAAAAAAGAAGCAGATCGAGTCACAACCTAAGGATCCGAAAAGAGAGGTAGGGAGGATATGACTACAACAGATAAGGGAGATGAAAGGAAACGTCAAAGGATAAGATTTTGTGCAAATCAAGAAGTGTTTTGTTTTCATCGATTTAGGGTAAGATTGTTGGATCAAAACCTTAAGAAATTGATGATAAGTAAAACTTCTAAGGAGTCACTAAGACTACAAAGGTTCTACCTCAAAGGATAGAAGGATGTAAATCAACAAGTCAACAGAGTGCAGATTTGGGCATCATCAGAGTATAGCATAACTGATATGGGCGCCACTCACTGGACAGAAACATGTCTAGATCACTTGTTTATGGCCGCTTCAGTCATCGACCTATGTCTCGTAATAACTCGAGATCTATTGCGACTATTACACCAATAGAGTTTATGTCGATTCGATGAAGGTGATAAAGAATTGGTTGTGATGATTGAATTTAATTCATTTGGATGCATTGTCGAAGGTTGTTTGGAGAATAAGGTTGCTTCGGTGGAATCGAGAGTGTGTCTCGATCAGGGATTGCTAAACATTGAAATTCATCGAATGGAAGGAGACTGTGATATTGATTTAGGTTTAATCTTGATAAAAAGATTACTTTTTAATTGGATTGTCATTGTGATTCAGTTGATTTAAGGTTGAATTATTTTTTAGTGGGAACTTGTAGTGTTAAATGTTGAAAGAAATTTAATTGAAACTTGTTAAACATTGAATGGGACAAAATTTATTGATCGATGAAAAAGAAGTATTCTTAAAACAGATGAAACAGAAATAGAAAAAAAAAACAAAAAAATGGATTTATATTTCTGTTTCCTATTTCATCTAAGATCACTATTCAAATTCCGTTTTAAAAAAAATCATTTTATTTTATCAAATGATTTCGATTTTCGTTATTGATTTTTTATTACTGATTTTAATTTTTCACAAAAACGATATCAAAATCCCCTGAATATTATCATGTAACAACATATAGCACGTGGTAGGACCAGGATGATCTAACCAACCCACCATGAGTGTAAAATCAATGTCATCATACTGAATAAAATTGATAACTTCTTTGTCAGAAGAAACTTTTGTAGTAATATATATTGATAATGACAAACATAAAGTTCTATCCATCAATCATCTTGAAAACGCTCGCTTAAGGGCTTCAAGCTTGGTTCTCCCTCCATTTGTGTAGCGTTAGATGTGTGTTGATTTTTTTTTTTTGGGAATTTGTTGAAATAGAATATTTTTTTAATAATAATAAGATTTATTATAATAGACTAGAGAAGAGTTACTGGACTTAATTGTTATAGAAATGATCATTTTAACATTTTAAGATAAAATGTTATATTTTGGATCTGCCCAGACATGCATGCTTTCTATATTAATTTATTATTCTGTACGATGCGTGGCTTTTTTGTGATCCGGTTGTATGAATTTTTAAATAGTTATGGTTAATTATGTTTTTTATTTCTATTGCTTAAACAATAATAGGGAGGTGTAATAATAGAATTTTTCAACTAAAATAAAATCGAACTAAACATTTATAATGTTCATGATAATCGCGCTGGCTTCGGCTCTGATCAAGTTGATTTGCTTTCTTTGATTTTGTCGGCTCTGATATTTTTAAGCATTTCATGTGCTGTTGGATTTGTTTTGGCGTTGTCTGGTTTGGGTTTTGATTTTTTTCCATCCAAATCCTGATATTTTCAAGGATTTGATGTGGTGTTGTTTGGTGTTGGATTGGTTTTGGCGCCATTTGGTGTTAGATTTGGTTTTTATTTTTATTCATCTAAATCTATTTGATTTTGTCGAGTAACCTAGAGATAATTCATATAGTTTTTTGTGAAAATATTTGATATTTTTGTCATCTATTTTTATTTGATTATTTTTGTGATTGATTATATTAATATACATTCATTATTAAATAAGAAAAATAAAATAAAAATGATATATTTATATTAAAACTAAACAAAAAATTATTATAATTAAATTGAAAAGAAAAAAAAATATATAATAGAGTTTGGGATGAAAAAAAATACTAATTAATATGGTTTTAGAACCAAGATAGCATGGCAACTAACCAGCTTATATTGCTCACGTGATTCACCCTGAAAATAAACAGCAAGATGTAGATTGGGCAACCAACCAGTTTTTAAAACACTCGATTACAAGTTGTCATCCGGTGACTGTTAGTTTGAGGCGAGTCAACTGTAGAGTAGGAAAATCAAATAAAACAGTAACCTCTGCATATTGTTTTACAAGCATACATCACGCAAATACAGTTAGCCAAGAACCCAGGTCAGGTGACTCAGGTTACCTTAAAAGAAGCTATTCCGATACTTAGTTTGTTGGAATAAATTTCATAAAATTATAACATTCATATCAAATTATTTAGAACAAATTATAAGAAGAAATGTACCTGAATTCATAAGAGCAAGCCTTTAACTTGAAATGGAGATCGCTTAAGGTTAGGGTATCTTCCACTTGATACACACGTTATAATTTCTCTCTCTTGCGATGGGATGATAGAAAGATGTAACGTATGTTCAACCGGAAACCATAACCTTCATATATATATAGTGGTTCTTAACCCTAATCATCCCATCATCAATTAGAATCAAACTTGTGGGTATCTACATAATCGGGCTCTATACTTTATAAGACGATATATTAGCCCACTTAATATTAATATCCGTAGGACCACCAATATTTGGACCGAACTGAAAGATAACACATAACATACAATTAATCCGTCTAGTTAAATTATCCATGTACATGTAATATAAGTCCATTAATCCAACAATCTCCCACTTGGACGACATACTCATGTACATGCACAAACCTTAGTATTATATGTCACAGTATAACATTAAGAGCTCAATAATGTCATCAACTTGTAATCGTCATCAATCAATTCGGTCCATCAATCATATCAACATAGGATCAAAGAGATCTATGTTACATTGACATAACTAGATACAACAATGGTCACGTATATCAATATAATCAACGACATAGATCAAATATAGGTGTGTAGCATGGAAATAACATAAAGTGTGGTTCAAAATAGAATGTCTTTTTCCAACTGATCCACCTTAAACTTTATCGAGATCAATCTCAAAAACTATAAGAGTACATTAAGCTTTAAAATTATAAATCTGCAAATATAAGTTTAAAAACTTAATCAACCAAATATATGTTTGACATCATAGAAACACTACAAAACAAACTTCCACTAAAATCCATAATCCTCAACTGATTTGACATCCATATGAGCAATGTGTTCATGAAACACTTTGGGTGGCAATCCCTTAATGAGCGAATCCGCAACCATGGAGTTAGTACTGATGTGCTATATGGACAATTGTCCTTTTTGTACTCTTTCTTTCACAGCTCGAAATTTGACGTTTTTATCATAAACGACTGCTCACCTGTTGTCACACAATAGCTTGAGTGGTCTTTTAATGGTATCCACTATATGCAGTCCATTATAGCTTGATTGGATGCCTCGTAACATGCTATAAATTCTGCTTCCATGGTGGAAGTAGCCACAAGAGGTTGTTTGATGCTTCTCCCAGAGATAGCTCCTCCAGCAAACATGTAAATATAGCCTCATGTAGATTTCAGACTATCTTGGCATCCAGCAAAATCAGAGTCGGTATATCCAATGATCTCAAGTTGATCCGACCTCCGATATGTGAGCATGTAATCTTTTGTTCTTTGTAAGTATCGCATGACCCTTTTGGCTACTTTCCAATGGTCTATTCCAGGATTACTGAGATATCTGTCTAGTATCCCAACAATGTATGCTAGATCAGGTCGTGTGCAAACCTTAGCATACATTAGACTCCCTACAGTCGAAGCATAAGGTGTCTTCTCCATTTCTTTGGTTTCAAAACCATTCTTTAGGCATTGATTGAGACTAAATTTGCCTCCCTTAGCAACACGGATGTCACCTGGTTTACAATCCTGCATGCCATATCTCTTAAGAACCTTATCGATATAGCCCTTTTGTGAGAGTCCGAGAACACCTTTGAGATGGTCTCGATGTATCTCAATTTCTAATACAGCGTCACCAAGATCTTTCATTTCAAATTTCTTTGAAAAAAATCTCTTAGTTTCGTGCAATAAACCTATATCATTGCTAGCAAGCAGTATGTCATCGACATATAAAATCAGAAAAATATGCTTACTCCCATTGAACTTGTGGTATATACAGTCATCAGCTATATTTGGTTCAAAACCAAAAGCTGTGATGACATTATGAAACTTGTGGTACCACTGACGGGAAGCTTGCTTGAGCCCATAGATGGATTTATTTAATTTGCAAACCGTTTTCTTTGGATCTCTCGAAACACAGTTTTCTGGTTGCTGCATATAAATTGTAACTTCAATGTCACCATTAAGAAACGTTGTTTTAACATCCATTAGATGAAGCTCAAGATCAAAATGTGCCACTAGTGCCATTATTATCCTGAAAGAGTCTTTCGATGAAAATCGGAGAGAAAGCCTCTTTAAAGTTAATGCCTTCTTTTTTAGTGTAGCCCTTAGCGACAAGACGAGCTTTAAATCTTATGATATTGCCCGCTGAATCCTTTTTGGTTTTAAATATCCATTTACAACCAATAGGTTTGACATCTTCGGACAATAGGACAAGCTCCCAAACGTCATTATCACTCATAGACTTAATTTCATCGTTCATGGCATCAATTCACTTTTGAGATTTAGAACTTTCCATGGCCTGGCGGAAGTTGATTGGATCATCTTTCATAAGTCCAAAATCTGTTTCTTGTTCCTGGAGAAAGATAATAGCATCTTCCACCATTTCCAAGTTTACCTCATGTTCTTGAAGAAATATAATATAGTCATCCGAAATTGCACTTCTCCTTTCTCTAGTGGATCTCCTTAATGATACTTCATGTTCTTGAAATTGTTGAGTTTGATCGTCATTAACAATATCAGGAATTTGATTAGGGAGATTATCAAGATTGTCTTGAGCTCGAGTTGTTTCGTGATCTTTGTTTGGATTGACAACACTCTCATCATGATCAAGAACAATTGAGGGGAAGAGACACATGTTCTTCCTCAAAGACAAAATCTCTAACTTTATCTCCTCACCCCCCAAACTCAACATCCTCAAAAAATCGGCCATTACCCATCTCAAAAATAGTTTTTGAAGTGGGATCATATAACTTATAGCCCCTTGACCTTTCAGAGTATCTAACAAAATAGCTACTAATTGTTTTAGAGTCTACTTTCTTTTCATTTGGCCTATAAGGCCTTGCCTCAGCTGGACAACCCAAATATGCAAGTGCTTTATACTGGGTTTTTTTCGAGTCCATAGTTCATATGGGGTTTGAATTGTAGCTTTAGTTGGAACTCTATTAAGTATATATGCTGCAGTTTTCAATGCCTCTCCATAGTGTGAGTCTGGTATGGTAGTATGACAAATCATGCTCCTTACCATATCCTTTAATGTTCCGTTTAGTCTCTCAGCTACACCATTCATGCTAGGACTACCTGGCATAGTGTATTGAGGAACGATCCCACACTCCTCTAGGAATTTCGCAAATGGCCCTAGACGTTGTTCACCTGAACCATCATATCTATCATAGTATTCACCACCACGGTCAGATCTAACGGCTTTAATTCTTTTGCCTAATTGATTTTCAACTTCGGCCTTATATGATTTGTTGATCATTTCTACAGGATGTAGGAAATGGCCTACAAATATCCATATGTATCAATTCTAAGACGTCTGAAGCTCTCTCGGTACCTAATCTAGTCTTGTTTGTCTGTTTACCCTCGATACACTCAATGCATATATATCCGAATTTGAGGAATCAAGAGAATCAAGAATTCCATGTGACACGAGTTTCTGAATTCTTTATTTGGATATATGACCCAAACGCTTATGCCAGAGTGATAAGGAATTCTCATTGGTTAATTTTCTTTTTGTACCACGAGAAATTATATGTAAGGTTTCATTATGTGAGGCAATTGTATCAAGCAAATATAGGTTATCATATCCGGATAAAAGACCAGAACCAATAAGACTTGAACCTTAAAAAGACTAAATTTATTGTTTCCAAATGAACAAGAGTAACTGAATTTGTCCAATACGAAAACTAAAATTAAATTCCGTCAAATTGACGATACAATAAATGTCTCTTTCAAATCCAAATAAAATACAGTCTTTAATAATAACCTAATCTTTCCAAAAGCCACAACCTTAACCTACTTGTCATCATCCACATAGATGTATATTTCACCATCACTCGATTTTTGACAACTCAGGCAACCCTACATAGACACACTTATATGAGTAGTAGCACTAGAATCTACCCACCAAGTGTCTTTGGGTATGCAAATTAAATTAACCTCAGAACAAACAAGAGTAAGAGACATACCCTTTTTGCAAGCCAAGCGTGGTATTTTTGGTGTAGTCTTTCTTCTTGTGATTAGTCCCCTTACAGAAGAAGCAACCAAATTCCGTGGTTTCAACTTTATTTTTCTTATTTTGCTTCCTCTATGGTCTTGAGACCGCAGTTTTCTTATTTTTCCTTTTTCTGTTATCCTTAGAAGCCGATGCCAAATGAGCACTTTCTTTCTTATCTTGTTTTATGCTCTCTTCCTCTTGCACACAATGTGAAATAAACTCATTAAGAGTCCATTTCTCCTTTATGCAGTTGTAATGACTTTAAACTGATTGAATTGCGTAGGAAGAGAGATCAAAACTAAATACACAAATAGTTCCTGAGGTAATACCAGCTTGAGTGCCTTTAGTTTTGAAACAGTATGAGACATTTTCAAAATGTACTCCCTTATATTCCCTTTGCCTTTATACCTCATGGAAACAAGATTACTCAAAAGAGTACTAGTTTCAGTTTTTTTCGTTTTTAGTAAAACGTTTCTCAAGTTCGGTAAGGAACGATTTGGCATTAGCCTCTTCAGACATAGTATCCCTGAATGACTCTGGAATTATACGTTTCATGATCATAAGACTCATGCGATTTGAGCATTCCCACTTCTCCATCTTCCTCTTTTCATCAGAGGTAGATGTATCCTTAAGAGTAGCAGGTTGCTCAATCCGAAGTGCAAGGTCTACATCCATGCAACCGAGAACTATCATTACGTTCTTTTTCCATTCCTTAAAGTTTGTGCCGTTAAGAACAAGGATATTGTTAATGTTTGTAGATATTGTAGCAGCAGAAGTATTGACTAAAAAAGAACAAAAGATAATATCAAACAACAATTATTACTTAAATATAATTTTAATTTACAGATTCAAATAATGACAAATCCCCATCACAAGATACCTAGCACAATATTGATTTTAGTCTTTGGATAGAAAATCAACTTGTAAGTGGTATTCTTGCTGTAGTAATCAAATATTGACAATAAGATCGTGTCAAATATTAAGCCTTTATTTGGATCGACTTAACATTCACATGGAAAACCTAACAATTGTCACGTATTTATTACCACAAGCATGTTTTAATTCCGGCCAAATAACAACCTTCCTATTGGCCGGTTGCTAAACGCATGGAATTCAAACACACACAAAACATCTTAATTCTAGATTATTCAATTTACATAAAAGAGATTATTTTGGCAACATATTGTTTCAATTAAATAATCTAGAATATTAGACATACAAAAAACAATTGTATATAACATTATTGTCAAATATTGAATGTGAATCCAAATATTGCATATATACCATTTTAATATTTAAATGAAAATAAATCTGAATCTTATCTCAAAATCTTTTGTTAGTAATAAAGCATAAAAAAATTATTGATGCAAATTCACATAAAGCAAGTACAGCCATGAGAAGATCCTGTTTCTTCTTTTATCTAAAACCTTCCTTAGCAGGATATGAACGAAATTATTAGATTCAGCTCTCACAGATCATATGTAATGAAATCATTGCTACGTTAACCATAGGCTACATCTGTAGTGTATTTTATCCTGTCTCCGAAGACTGAAAAAAAATGGTCATGCTGAATCCAGTAAGAAGAAACCAGTCATGTTCATTCCATTGAGTGCAATTAGTTCTGTGAGTCTAATCAAGTAAATCTGATATATGGAGAGGATACATGCAGCAAAGGAATGACCCATCAATTCAATCTCCTCACAATCATGTCGTCGAATACATGTCGCAACAAGATTGGCGACACCTGAATCGAGCAAGCCGAGGCCAAATTGGGATTCAAACAATTATATTTAAAAAAATATCCTAAATTGTTCCCTCATTTCATGTCATCGAAGCTCGTAGGCTCATAAAAAATTTCCCAAAATCAAACGTTTTTCAAATAATCCAATATGAAAGAGGCTCTGATATCAATTGTTGGAATAAATCTCATAAAATTATAACCTTCATATCAAATTATTTAGAACAAATCATAAGCGAAAACGTACCTGAATCCATAAGATCAAACCTTTAATCTGGAATGGAGATCGTCTAGGATTAGGGTATCTTCCAATTGATACACACGTTAGGGTTTCTCTCTCTTAAGATGAGATGCTAAAAAGATGTAACGTATATTCAACCGGGGACCATAACTTTCATATATATAGTGGTTCTTAACCCTAATCAATCCATCATCAATTAGGATCAAACCCGTGGATATCTACACAATTGCGTCGTATGCTTTATAAGACGATATATTAGCCCACTTAATATTAATATCCGTAGGACAACCAATATTTGGACCAAACCGAAAGATAGCACATAACATAGAATTAATCCGTATAATTAAATTATTCAAGTACATGTAATATGAGTCCATTAATCCAACATAGTTGATTAAACAAATGACTAGAATCGAGCCCAAATTTCTACCCAGTTATGATGATAGTTGGAGTATTCATAGACAAACTTCCCTCAATTCTTGACTTCTTGAAGAAAGATTGAAAGATAAGAGAAAGGGCGAAAGGGCGCACTTATGCTCCATATAGTGCATATCTTTTACAAAAATACTGTCAAAAGGTATTAGATATACTCCTTCCCTTCTGTCCGTCGTAAAGCGATCAAATTACAATATAGTCACTCTATAGTTGTATTCCAATTAGCTGTAGAAATGATAGTAAGGATCGAATCCACATAAACGGTTGGTGCAATGATTATACTTATAATGATCATGACGATACCCTACCAACTTAATAAAATATAGGAACTTTTTTTTTTTTTTTTTTGAGGGGGGAGGATTGTTTGTTTCTCTTACTAACAAAATCAATTAAATAGCTTAAATTAAATAACCGAAATATAAACTGGTAGAGATTGTGAACTAAGGTGTTCTTTGTATGGTAGAAATGTAGGGAGGTTAATTGATTATGTTTTAACTTTTAAGGAACAATCATTAATGATTATCATATATTTTCATAAATTAAGAATGGTTTGGTTGCAATATCTTTAGGCATACTGCATTAATGAGTTTGTATAATTAAACGAATCTATGTATTTTCTAACATACCGATGAGCTCATATATGCTAAAAACTAAATAAATTGATTCAAAGCAAGAGAATTCATCAAACATAAATATTAATAACAATAAATTTAATCTATTATTTCACATACAATCAATCATAACATTATGACAATGAACTTAAATCATGAAAGTTATTTGCTACCAACTTAACCACTTATCACGATTAATAGGTAGAATGCAATATCAATAGTTGATCAAACTAGTTGATTCCATAACGTATTATTGATTAAAGTCAGATTTCATGAATCAATCAATATATATGAAATTGCTTTAGGTGATCTATTTCATCTCATGATTCAACATAACTAGAATTTCATTAACCTCCCTCTCCATACAAAGCAACTACTCACTCATAATTATGATCATCATCACACACAGCATACAATCGTGCATCATCATCTCTGAAATAAACTTCAACAGGGATAAGAAGACAATACAATGCTGTATAAAAGAGATCTAATGTCAAATTAATGATATTCAATGCTCTACGGCTTGATCCAATTTCCCACAAGCAAAGAGATTGAGGATTTCTAATCTAGGATTTTAAATAAATTATGAAACAACGAAACTCTGCCCTACTATTTTTGAAAAAAATCATCAAAATAAATAAAATTACACGGATATTTACAGAAAAACTGAAAACAAGTCTGAAATTTAAATAAAACAAACGAATCTGGCATGCTGACTTGTGTAACGATCGTTACAGGCCCTCTGTAATTATCGTTACACAGCTTTGACCTCCAAACGCTGTAATTCCCGCTACAATAGATATGTTTGGTCGTTACAGCTTAGAAACACTTCCATATAGCATCGAAACATCACCAAATGGTCACGAACGTATCCACAAATGATTAACGCATTAAATCTTCATCTTGGATCAATAAAACAACTTTAAATCACGTCCAAGATAACGCTCAAAACTTCGTCTTCACATCATCACTTGTAAAGACCTTCCATAATCAACTCAACAGCTCATTCACATCTTCATATGACCAAATCTGCCACAAAACAAAGAAACAATAGTATCAAAATCCAAAGACGTAAAATAAACTAAAAGCACGATATAAAGGATTCAAACACTACAAAACATTGAATTTACATCAACAAATTATGTGTGTTTACGTACACATCACGTTCCAAAAGAATGTCAAACGATTGATTTGACATGATAATTATATATATATTATTTTCTGTTATAAAGATTATTTTATGTTTGATTTATGTGATAAGGAGTAAGAAAAAAAAATTTAAAAAAATAGTGGAATTTTTTTGATATAAAGTAAATATTTTGATATTTTTATAGAATTTTTTAAAATAAGATAATGCTATAATTTATTTAGAACATCTTAATTTAATAAATACCATAATTCTTTTGAGATGAAAAGAATATATAAATATTATGTGCATTCTTATTACAATAGAACGCAAGCACCCCAGGAGTGGTGTTCCCTGCTGTGCTATCCTCGGATAACAGCATATCCAATGGTGAAAAACGCAAGGAAATGGTAGTTTCCTTTTTTCCTTTTTCGCTTCTTCTATTTTGGATGGGTGGGATGAGCATATTCTTTGCTGCACCAATTGAACAAGGGATCCACCTCCAGCGCCCGACGATACGTTCTTACTACAACAAAATGCACATATAAGCAAATACCGCATCGGAAGCCCCTGTGCATTATTACTACAACAAAATGCATTTCAACAATGGCAGCTTTAGGAGCCACTGCATTCTTACAACAACAAATTAGTTGGCTTCTGAAAACTTTAAACGCCAAAACGAAAGGAAGCCCAGCTGATTCCACGCCAGATGCTGTAGAATCCTGTTTCAATTCCTCCTTGCTCACTCTCGTTTGAGTCGTAGAATGCCATCGAGAATGCACGCTACAAGATACAGATATTACGACGACACTGTCCAATCAGAACTATGCGTAAAAAGATGAGGAATATTGAGTAGGCCTGAGACCGGGAGCAGAGGAATTCGCATTGGAGGATGCCACCATACAGTAGAAAACAGTGCTCTCGCCAAGATGATTCTCTACTTGATTATCATGTTCTGTAACTGAGATGCGGAGCAGGTCATCTTAATCTAAGTCTGAAAAAAGCTCTGAGTCTTCATCTGTTAGCAGACTCTAAGTCTAAGAAAAGCTCTGAGTCTTCATCTGTTAGCAGACATTGCAGGACCCTGGACAGTTTGATTGTTGATTACCGAAAAGAGCTCCACATCTTGTCTGGATTGTATTTTTCCCTCAGAAAGAAAGGTTGTACGGCTATTTTTTTCAGGGTCGGTTTCAGTTTCCTGATTGCCGTTATGATGGGACTTGACCAATGGTCTTTCACATATACATGATGTTGGGAACTCATGGAAGTCACCCTTTCCTGGTCTCATCTCTTCAGGCTCGCCCATGAAACCTCTCTGGCAAGACTTCACCTTCTTAGCAAAGGTGTCCCAGTCCATCTTATGCCGGGACATCAACAAAGAACTTAGCCGTTTTGCATTGGGCCTTATTGTTCTCTTGTGTCCCATATATCTCCTGAAATGCACATGAGAATTAACCAGTAAGAATCCAATAGGGTAAACGATACAAATAGAGCAAAATTTGACATCTCGTTTAGAGTAAATCGTCCCTGGATATATACAATTCAGTTGCAATGAACCTGTCAATTTTTTCTTCAGGTAAATAATCCTCCATCTAGTATGTAAAAAAGTTATGGTAAATAATAACCTTTGGCCAGCAAGAAGCTTAGCCATATTGCCATTGTTGTTGGTGACAAAAACATCACTCTCCTCGCAGACGACATAGTCAATGGCAGCAAGCCGTGTGGAAAAAGGAAGAAAAGGATTCAATCGTTCGCCGGCAAGGATCTCCTTTGTGTACAAATTAGGGAAGAGTTCTCTAAGAGGCTGCAGGGTCTTCTCTCCTCCATAAATTTCGCCAGATGCAACATAAAGAAATGTATGGTTCTTGAAGCCAAGTGCTCGCAACATCAATCCTACTTCATGAGGGGTAAGAGGGCACTTGCCTCGCCGGCGTTCTTCACCCGTCAGATCCTGCAGAAAGTCAAGTAAAATAAACATGTGCACAACAACAACAAAAAAGAAAAATAGAGGCCAAGTTCAATCCACCGATCCCAAGAAAACGCTGGGAAAATAAGAACCATCATTACACTGGAAACCAAGGGCCACACCCTCGCATGAATATGAATGCAAAAAACTTAGTATCTGCTTTACTAGGTAATATTTTCTGGGTTTTCTTCTGATAGTCTAGAAATTCACAAAAGTTACACTTTGTAACAGCTAGT
>LIEC01010499.1:0-68132 GCA_001925005.1 Drosera capensis | reverse complement strand
ATGCTGATGCTTGTATGATAGGTTCACCTTGTTGCTACATATTGTGGTTACTGTTGATTGATTGTTAGGTTTTATGATGAGTGAAATCACTCTTGCCCATTATACTTCTCGGGTTATGGTATCTACAATCCAATGGTTATTTTTCTTTCATCGATTTATTATTAATAGTCACATAAGTTGGTGTTCCATATCCAGCTGCTGGTTTTTTACCGGTCGTGTTTGATCAACTTTGTTGCCACTTGAAGGAGATGGCTGCTTTGAAGAGGCAGTGATGATGGTCTTCGGAGTTGGGTTGATCTCATGCTGCACTTGATGGAGACTGTTGCCATTGTCGCAGCACCTGCCATTGATCGGTTATGAACTTATGATTCTGAGTCTTTTTGAGGAAGAGCAAAATGAAAGAAATGGTGAAGAATGAGAGTGCAATGGAAATGTGGTAACTATCTGGATTGCTGTCTCTACTCTCTTTCTTTTCTTCTGAGATTGTCTGTGATGAGTTTTGAGCCTCATATTCTCCTGTCCTTCCCTACCGTTTGCTCTTCTCATCATCTTTTGCCCTTCACAATAATATGCAAAGCCATTCAGCAAAAGAAACGAAGGGCTTGCATATGTACAGGATATGCCCTTCATGTGCTAGGTCATTACGATGTTGGAGTAATACTCGTGCCACAAAATGTTAGCAATAATATCGATAACTTACATTCTTTTTTAGAATATAAGTTATCTTCGAAAGGGTGAAGAATGGGAGTGCAATGGGAAGTGTGGTATGTTGAATAGTTGATTGGTGTCTTTATCTTTTGAGATTTTGTCAGATGAGTTTTGAGCCTCACAATATGTTGCTCTGCCCCACCATTTGCCTATTCTTATCGCTTGAAGAGGACGGTGTTTATTGACTTGGTATTTGATTCGATGGAGAAATGAATGTGAATGAATGTACTCTTGATTTTGGGTAAGTTCAAAATTTGTGTATGGTCAGTCTTTGTAAGCTCGTATGTATATGAAGGAACGAAGAGCTTATAATGTCGTTCATGCCAAACTGAAAAAGGTTGTTCCTGATATTCTTAGAAAACGTCGAATCTTTGATCTTATGTTAAGGAATAAGGGTTTCTTACCTTTGAACTAACCCTTAATCTTATGTTAAGGTAACTGTCGACTCATCTTATGTTAAGGAGTAAGGGTTTCTTACCTTTGAACTAACCCTTCATGACACGGAGTTTGTAGAAGAAGATGCAAAAAAGATGACGCGACCCAAGTACTGAAGGAAACCTGAAAGGATCATTCATCAAACAGAAGTTATAGCGTGATTAAGACCCAGAATTAACACGCTCGCATTTTGATCTGATTGAATGGTAATACTCAGACTTGATGGATGTAGGAGGATTCTATTACAGGAACAAACTTGCAGACGCAGGCATAAGGAAAATATAGGAAAGCGTATAGAAAAAACATCACCAATCCGACAACCAGTATTCTTGCCATGAAATCCAGTTACTAAAATCAAGAATGTTTGTGCAAACAGATTCTCAAACTAAACAAATCGGCTCACTACTGGAACCGAACGCACAATACACGTATAAATGCAGCATACAACTTCATGAGGAGCCGACTTCATCCACGTCCAAGCTGAAAATGGTACAGGTCTCTGAAGGCAGCTGCCCGGCTTTACTATTAAACATCTGGGCAACACTAAGAAAAACACCGAAGATTCTGACTCGAGAAGTTCAGACTGGAGATCTGCATATTTCACTTCAGCGCTCCCGTCTAAGGATATCTGTGTAGGGTAACTCACTGTCCCAGTCCGAAAGTCATAAATAGAATGGGAGAAGATGCCAGGGCATCCACGCACTCATGAGGCATATAGGAAACGACTCGAGCTTTCCCTCGAGAGAGTATTGTCTGATTAGGACTAGGAGGCTACTTTTTGGGCTGGGAAGGGAACCTCAGTACTCGCGGCTTTGTTTGCTGCCTGCTCTAGGCGTCTCCATGTAGCTTCATGTTTTGCTTTAACCTCGCTTTGTTTTGCTTCATCTTCTTGAACTTTACGTAAGCACTCCTGGAAAAGATCGGGATCAGCATCCGAAAAAATCTTGCGCACATTGCGGGTCAGGCTCTGCACAACTTGATTCCAGTGACTCCGACTGTTCCTCTCCAAGGCAGGCAAGATTATGGGAAGAATGACTTTGCGGTTTTGCCTGATCAAGTTCTCTATGTGATCATTATTCCACAAGTACAATGCCCGCTCTGCAACCTGCAAAAGCAAGCATGAAGTCAACGGGTAACTCTAGCCAAGAAATGTACGGTGTGCTGCTAGTTTCAGAAAGATTGGTGGAGATCTTAGCCCTAGAATGTAACAGTTCCATCAAAATAAACTAGAAGTTGTTCTCATAGAAAATTCTTTACCATGGAGACCAATCACAAGAAAAGAGGATGCTTCACTTAAATGAGAGTCTCTCAACCATGGTAAAACAAGACGGAATCATCACCAGAAATGCAATCATAACTTAAAAGAATTAAGACAAGTGTGGCCAATCACGGAGTCACTTCAGAATGGAGGCCTTTTCAAATAGCAGTAGCAGATCTCTATCCCTGACGCTCAATGCAGGTAAACGTGAATCTAGACAATCGTGTGGCTTGCCCATTATCGCTGTATTATAGATTATTGCAAAACAGATGGCAGGTTATAACGATGGGCAGGTAAACTCAGCTCCAATCAAGCAAGTCTTAAGAACAAAACCTACTTAACTGTGATAGTGACAGTCAAGACAAGGGCTTCAACCGATCCTATCATCCAAGATCTTAAACTACCCACTTGCCACATTTGTGCAAAAACCTATACCTACCATTTTCTTTGAACCTGCCGAGAAACAAAGCCACAGAACCTTGAACAAACATAGTTTGGTTTTCTCTGATCTAAATAGCTTTCGGTCCATGCAAAGCGCAAACCACCCTTTTTTTTTTGTTGTTTCAGATGCACTATGTTTCCATCTGATCAATCAGGAATCAGTTGTCCGAGTTCCCAAAAGGTTAATGTAACAGAGAAACATGTAGCAGATGCACTACGCCAATCAAGAGTTCTCGTATTAGAGAAAATGTGCAGATCGTACACAAAAGCGGAAAAAAAGAGAGAGTAATAACTGAGACAGCATATCAGAATAACAAAAGAATGCCTGTGACCAGACTATAAGAAGAAAGGTCAATGCCAAGCGGAGCTATTAGCAAAACCTTGGTTGAAGAGGTTGAGAAATACATACCTAAAAAGGAAATTTTTTTTACACTAAAGCAGGTGAACTAGACCACAATGCTTCATAATGCATGTCTGCATGTGCAATGCTAGCAAAGAATCATCGTGCAGTTCAGGAACCAGATAGAGATCAACAAAATTCGACATGTACTTACCTGAAAGTGTGAACTGCTCAAGCAATAAGCAATTCTTCGAAACATGGGCACCATGCATCTCTCAAACTCCGGCAGCTGAGTTGCTTCTAACACTTCCTCCAGTTCGCTAAGGAACATAACCTCTTTCGAACTATTAGTAATTGGCCAGCATTTCAACAGTCCCCTAATCACAGTATCTGCAAGCTTGCTATCTTTCTCCACAAATTGCGTAATGCAGTATGATAACTGCTGATGGTACATTGGTAAGCACTTTGGTCTATGAAGAGGAAGTAATACTCGAACAAGGAACAGCTTGTGCTCCTCTTTCAAAGGCAGTGCAAACCCGTTGATTATACTGCCTAACACCTCTAAAAGCTCTGCAACACCATTAAACTTCTCCGTCTCATAAACAAAGCGGAAAAATATGTTATTTATAGCTTTCCTTATAAATGGCCGATGTACCATAAACTTCCCATATATACGATGCAGAACAGTTTTCAGGTAGTCCCTCTCCCTTGGATCTTCCGAATCAAAAAGATCCAGTAACTTAAGAAGGAAAGGATGGTCAAGGTGCCTTTTAGCCAACTTTGTATCAGTCTCAGAAGATGCCACAAACCTAAGGAAAAACTCATAAACAAACTGCAAATGAGGCCAAGCAGGGTCCATCAAAGGCTCATCTTCTTCAAAATCATAGGCTTGTGAAATCTTGTTTTCACGAGGCTGAGCAGCAGGTGACCGGAACAAATTCACAGAGACCATCTTAATGACCTCTTGAATTATGGTTTCAGTGAACTTCCCATTGGCAGAGGCAACATAATCCGCGAGCTCAATCAATGTCTGCCTTTTAAGCTCCTTCTCTTTTGTGTTCTTGGTCGGGTCAGTGAAATCAAACACAGCACAACACACGTTAACCTTTCTCAGAAACAAATTCTGCCTCTCAGAAGTTGGCACATCTCTAAAGTTAGGCAAAGCCTCAAAGCTCTCATTTGCTCTTGCACCCTCGAAGAACTTATTGCCAATGCCTGAATTCGACGAAAAATTAGTACCAGCAAGAGGGACTTCCTTCAATCCACCAGCCCTGTGGCCAGCTACGTCATTGCTCCTTGAACTGGCTGAATGACCGCTCGAGGGAGCTTCTCGTGCATCAGCTGACTTAGAAGGCTTCTTCGGAAGCCTACCAAGTATCTGTTTAATCATGACTTCACAAACGGGGGAAACCAAACACCAACTGCCTCAACCTAAGATATCCCTTGGGGGCTCCTCCAAACAAAAACTACTACGTCAAGAAGACAAAAAAATGAAGAAACCCTAACCCGAATCGCGGTTCAATAACAGAATCTCAAAGCCACATCCTTTGCACTCAAATCTCAACCACACAAACAATCCCACAACAAAATCTAGAATCCGAAAACGACCCGGATCAGCCCGATTCATAAACCGATCGACCAACCACCCCAAATCAATTATTCCCCTTCATCCTCCTCACAATCCCATCACAAATCTGCAACCCAAAGGGCCATAAATCACACCCAAAAGCTCAATTCCACAAAAGGCAATCCCCAAATCAATCCCCCTCCTCACCCACAGCCTCAAAATACAACTCAAGCAACAAATCACCAACCAATAACCACCATTCCAGCTACCAATGGCGAATTCACCTCCAGCTGATATCACGATCTGGGTATGATCTGAAACACCAATCCACCATCTCAATTACCAAAAAAACACAAACTTTTCCGAAATCTGAACGCGTGAAAAGCAGATGGGCAAAAGGGAAAGAGACAGGGAGAGTTGAATTGTAGGAAAAACGTAGACTTTGAAAGGTGGGCAATTCAGATAAGATCAAAAATTGACGACAACAACAATGAAGAAAATTGAATGGGAAAAATTACTCACTGATGAATCTCCAAAGGACTGTTGGTGGTGGTGATGATGATCTCGGTGGAGAAGAAAAGGGAAAGGGAAAGGTGAGTTGTTCTTGACATTTTGTTGATTTGGGTGCGTTTTTCGCCCCAAATTTGGACACAACACATTATCGTTGAGGTGTTTCTCGTGGGTATATTTATGGTTGTGCGTAAGGTTCATACGTGCTTTGATGTGTCCTGTACGTTTACGGATTCAATTTTAATACGCGGATTAATATTGTCTGATTCTTGCGATTATTTTATTATCATTTTAGTTATGATAAATCATGATAATAAAAAACTCATCATTCATAAAATAATTTTATTCGATAAAAAAAAACACGGTATTGTGGAAGTCATATGAAAAAATCAGATATACAAGTCAGATGAAAAAAAAAAAAAATCAAATCCACGTGATTATATAATAAACACGTTATTGTGGAATAGATGAATGCATACTCTTCTTGACAATGTGAAATACATTATTTTCTCTATACTTTTAGTAGTAGATTTCTCTCTTTGGTCCCAAATCTAATTACAATGAAAATAGATGCAGACTAAAGTGGTAATTTGACCAATCTGAGCTTATACTAGTATAAAATAGATACTGGGCATCAGAACATCTTACTATTAATTAGCATGCGCTACCTTATTTGGCATTAATCTTGTTTAGGACAAATCCCAATATACACATGCTAAGACATAATTACAAATCATAGAACCAACATGCAATATCATAGAACACGCAGTTCAAATATTTTCCAAAGTCAAATCCAAATGAAAAAACCTCAAGTCAAAAATTGATACGGTTGAAGAAATCTAAGACTGAGAAAAGTAGTACAATAAAATGACGATGTTAAACAAGATGCGGCAAAGGTAAATTAGCTGCTACTGCTCCACTTGATCATACGAAGCCTGTGAAGCTGACCAATGGTTCCATTCTTGATTATGTTCTACGGTTTCGCTTCATCATCAAGAACATCTCCGAGGGTGGTTATCGTATTTAACAATAACAAATTATATTTTCAAAATAAATAATGTGAAATTATTATAATTTAACAATACTATCGTATTATATTATATTTTATTATTGTTTCATTTCTCTTTTGGTTCATGTTGTTTTGTTGCCTAAGTCCTCAATGTCAAAATATAACTGCTATATTCATTGTTAAATTTGATAACAATCTCAAAATTTGTGTTTTATCCATTGGAATGCAATAAGGTATGAATGTAGCTATATTTTAACTTCAAGAGCTCATTTGGCTAGTGCATTGTGGATGCTCTAACAAGCCTAGGATGAGCACGAGTCCTCAAAATGTTAGTCGAGTGTGTAGATGTTTGATCCATGTACATGGATCTAACCTAACAATGTCAAGCTCCAGAATCATTCTACCATATATCACATCTCAGATCGATAGTTATCGGATTCTCTGGCCATCATTCATCGGGCATATCGAGAAGGATGACAAAAGTTTCACTCACAATAAAGGACTAAGATTTGAACAACAAATAGCATACAAGTTCATCCTATCAACATTGAGCATACAAGTTCCAATCAAAGCCTAGGATTAGGTTTAGAGGATCTAGTCAACTAACAAAGGAAAAATAATTGCATCATGAAAGCTGACCTTCACCTGCTACCTCATATAGGGAACATGTTGCTCCCTGTATACTAGGATGTGTATGAATAATTGTACACAACCGCAACCACAAGAAAAAAAAGTTCAACCAGCTTGAATGCGAGAAATTCATCCCATATGCACTTTAAACGACAATTCTCATGCCTCGCAAGAAATCATGTCTCTTGTTTTCGCACGTTTTTGGAGGATCGGAATACACTCGATGTGCAACCGGAAACTAAAGGGCTATACCTGTAATAGAGACTGACAGAAGGAAACAATATGCAGCCCCTAGTGCCAAACAAGTTCAGCAATATATCGTAACAAGCAAGAAAATCCTTATAACGGATCCATTCGATAGCAAAGGAATATAAGACCGTCTATCTCGCAATGCACGTTTAAGTTTTGCATGTTAGTTCATGTATTAGACAATCGTCCAAAATGAATCCGAAAGATAACATAAATCAGCATACAAGCAAAACACAAGCGTCAACAGAAGTACTACCAAAACAACACCCTTTGTCTACGGGACCATATAACCGATAAATAAAACACAACAGGGCGAAATGATCTCTACCATCTATAGACTAATTAAACATGCCTCAAAAAGTGGGCACAGTGTCCCTCCCTCAAGAACATGGGAGCTCGCGGCACTCACGTTCTTGTAAGGGACCCTAAAAACTCTTAACCACACTGAATCAGAATCTAATTGGCTGAACCAAGCCACCCCTGTGGTCCTAACGCTAACCTCAACTTCCACAACTAATTAGCCCAACAAGCAAAACAGTCCCAAGAGAAAAAGATCATAACATCGTCGTGCCCACTTCCCATAGCAACTCATTCCTCCTGGCAACCCATGAGCTTAAGTTTTCGACGGAAAAGAGTAGTTGCCATCAACCAACCAACAAAGTTCATTAAGCTTTACAAAAAGGGGTTGGCAGGAAACTGGCTTAAACCGTATTTGAGATTCAGACCCGTTCGACTTTCGAGCACCACGAGAAGTTAGTAGATGAAATTTGTCAAGGTCCTAGTCAAACACGATGTATTTCATTCTCTTATGAATGAAGAAACAAGGCTCTTGTGTCTTAGCAAAGGTGGAGCTGACTAGAATTCTTATATTGGTATAAAAAACCGAAACAAAAAGGTCCGGTATGGAGTTGAGTAGATACCTTAGAACATTTCTAATAGGCTTCTCTGAAGCACTTCTATCATTTACCAAATAAGATTTCAATACCAAAAACAACAGAGGCCATTCGAAACTCCTACAGTTGCATCACAACACTAGCTCTAACCTGAAGCAGGAAACAAGCAGAAGCTGACTTGGTGGTTTTAGAAAGCAAGATCTTTTCCACTTCTCCTGCGGTGAAAAACATTGTGAGAACTTGGTAGCCTTCTAACAATATATTTACGGAAGGCATAAGGACGAATGTCAATCGCGAAGAAACTTACCTCGTGATGAATTGGACGAGACTATGTTATCAACGAAAGCTTGAATTGATGGTTCCCTCCCTAGGAAGTCCAACAGAGATTCAGTTGGGTTCTTCGCTCCTCCTGGAGCCAATACCTGCATAAGTTATGGAATGTTTAACCCCTGGAGGAGTCCTCTATGTTCTACAACTACCATATAATTCTCACAACTATGAAACTAGACAAGCTAAATGCCTCAAGGATAGCCCATCCCTTGATGAAACTAGATGATCCTAGTACTGTTGCAGGTCTTTTTATTAGAAGTGATCTCTGGTCACCCAAGTCCTAAACCTAATGAAGAAAGACATTGCCGCACTGATATCACCAGAAGTCAAGTACCTTCAGCAGCAGTTTCATTCACAAAAAAACAATACAAAAATGAAAACCAAATTCTAGCCAAAACGTCGGCATTTTGCCATCTCTCATTAATCTAGTAACATTGCCGAAGGGACCATTGTAATCAACTAGCTGAAAGGCACCGTATAACTCACCTTACTCCGGAATTCTAATCCAATACACTCATGAAACTTTGAAGCAAATACATCAGCTGCAAACACCTAAAGGTAAATTTTGAAGTTTTAAAACCATTCACCAGCAGCATAATTGAAGGGTACAGCGGACAGATTCATGCTAAAAAGACTTGAGAGAAATGAGTTAAAAAGACAACCTTGCTCCAGAGTCGACTGTAGCAAGTAGCTTGATATCCAATTGCAGAATGTGGAAAACATGAAGCCGGATTCGTTCCATCCAAGATTGGTATCCCCAGCATAATCTGGCACAAGAGGCATCACTATAACTGCTTTATGGACTCGTATTATTGGACGGTTAATACGAGTTGAGTTTAAATGTGTTTTTATTTTATTTATATTTAAAAATTTTTTTTTAAAAAAAATATCAATCTTAAAAAAATTTAAATAAAATTTAATAAAAATAATTTCATAAAAAATTATACACACAAAAAATTCAATAAAAAATAAAAATAAAATTTAAATCCATCCAATAAATCACACGATAAAAATCCAACCGTTCTCATGATCGAATGCAACGATGCTGTCGAGCCACAGCCGATGATCCCATTCGTCAAATTATGCTCAACTCACAAGTGGCGACACCGAGCGCTAATTCATCGGACTCATCAGAAACGCACCAAATCACAACCCTCAAATACTCCCTCGTCGCTGTTTCTAGTCGAAGGCGAAAGTCTCCGGCAAGGCGATAGAAGAGCTCTTCACTTCGATCAATGGCCTCATCAAAGGAGAGAATTACAAGAAAATCGTCAAAGTCGCTGATAAAGGTTAGCCTAGCCGCCAATTGGATCTTCCATCATCGTCATCGTAACCATCATATTGTTGCGATTATGTTTAGTTTCTGAGTAATCGGTGTTGACTGTTGATTGGAATTGTGATGTGTTGTTTTTGCAGTGCTGGGGATTGCTCCTGGAGATGAGGATGCGATCTGGTGTAAGATCGTTGCGTTGATTCAGGGGAGTAAAATCGAGGATGCGATGCTGGTCAGAAACTTGGCATGGATCTCGATTTCGTCAAGGTAATGAGGGAAAATGTCAATGATGTGATTCGGTGGTTGTTTGATTGCTTGAAATGAAATGCTGCTTCCATGATAAAAGGATGTTAGATTGGTATAGTATGTCTTGTTCTGTTGGTTATCAAGGCAATAGTTGTAGGTAATTCAAGATCTTGAGCTTACTCAATAACAGGAAATAGTAATATACATTTTTCACCGATTCACATAACTTGGGCAACAATGCCCAACGATAATGATTTCCACTCTTTTACTTTGTTTGTCTTCACACCTCTCAGTTAGAGTTAGCGCTCTACCCTCACAAACACCACCGACTCTAAAGCATCAAATACCACCACGCAGCTGACAGCATTCGGAAATCTTACTCCAGAACTAGAGCAAAACGACCTCGCCTTGTGGTGTGGTTCAAGATATTGCTCAGAAATTGGGAACTCTGGAAGAAGCATTTCCTTGTTCTCATACGTAATTGCCAACCTTAACAAATAGCATGTAGAGTTGGGAGGTTTCAGAGTATGAGCTATATTTAGCGATCCTGCATTCAAGTGTGTTGCTGTGTATTGAAAATGTTTCGAGTGACAGTCAGGGCTACTGCTATATGAGAGTTGGGATTGGGAGCTATCAAGAAAAGTCCGGGTTATCCCACTTGTATGTGATATACAGGGCTGCTTAGTGTTTTTCAGGCAATAGTGCTGCATATAGCCACTGTGCATAGTGTCGTGGATATGGTGTTGTGAATGTCATCTTGTTTTGAATTAGACTGCAAATGAGTAGCTAAGATTATCCAATCAGCATTACGGTTGTCATTATTAAAAGGGTTCGAGGTAGGAAAACACTAACATACCCTTTTGATGATTGATATGTCGAGTAATCTACTTTGACCAAACCCAAGCTTAAATTAAAAGACCCACAATTTTTTTATGTCAATAGCAATCCAGAGGTCCTTATGGGAATGCGTCCTTTATGGCTTAAGCATGGAAAGAAATTTTCCCATCCCATATCATGTGACAAGTATATGAAGGTCGTGGGATTCGACCTGGTTGCCTCTTGTCACATCTGCTATGTTATCATGTCTAAGAACCGACATTATCTAAAGTTCAAGCTTACTATTGAAGGTTCACATTTACTATTTGTATGTTAACATGATAAAGATACCTTGTTTCTCTTATGTATGCAGGATTTTGATCCTTCTTTTTTCATTATTCACTTTGTAGGCATAGTGTTTGCTCAGGGAGAACAAGCCGGATGAAGCTTTGTAATTGTTGAAAAGTGCGGAGAGGAATACGATGACGTTACTGTTAGAAGCTCAGATTTTATATTGTTTGGGAAGGATAATGACAGTTTAAAGATTTACCAATCGCTTCAAAGGTCTAAAGTTGATTTCCTGGAGAACTATGTTGCTTGTTTGGTGTCATCCAGGAGCGCTGATGAGGTGCAAAAGGCATTGGATGCGTTCCATGTGAAGGCAACAAACAACCATTACCTGGCATTCAACACTGCTTGCGCCTTGATCGATAGGAATAAGATCAAAGATGCAGAGCAGCTTTTATTATCAGCTCGAAGGTAAGCAGCCTTTAGCACTGGCAGCATGACAATGAATATGATACTCATTTTTGCCTCGCTATGTTTTCTCGTGTTTTCATCAGTTGAGTATTAGGAAAACTGTGATTTTGAAATGGTCAGAGCCTCGGAGGATGACTATCATGAGGCACAGTGCTGGGAGAAGTTTTATCATATGGGTTTAGTACATAAACTGGGGTTTAGTAAACATGCTAGGCTTTTTCTTTTCAACACAAGCTTAGGGGGGAACATCGTTTGTTGTGCTGCCGAGTTGCAGAATTATTTAGATTACTTTATGTGATATGAGAAACTAAGGATGTTATTATCCACATTTCCCACTCCATCCGTTCCTCAAGAATCACAATGTTTTGCTCTTACTGTCTGTCTCAAGATAGATTGACTCGGGTACGGAACTTTTATCTCCAACAATGGGGTCAGGGGTTTGAGACTTCCTCAGCCTAAACCCTGAACCCTAGGAAATGGTTTGTTTGTCTGAGTCGTTTTGGTCTTTCAACAACACTTGTAACAAATGTATTAGAAGTCACTTTTCCTATTAGCATAGCTCTCTCATATCTTTCATCTTGGAAGGTTCTCTGTTTCGGTACAAATACCATGTATTCAACATAGACACATTGATCTGTACGCATGATGAATTGTTTTGAATTTTGTGGGATGGGGGGAGTATTATTTCTGACCTCTGAGACCATTGCAGTAGCATCATGCTAGTTTAACATCCCTAAGTGGACTTCAAGTGGTTGAAATGGTTGTTGCCAAAATCTCTGCCAGGACTTACGCATGAAATCTTAATTTTGGGTGGCATTTTTTCCTCTTGGAAGTGTAAATATTTGAATATTGGTGTCTTCATGTTCCCAAAATTGCAAAGAATTTGATAGAGTTGAATGCATGCCTTTATTCCTTGAGAATATTTTGGTCCTGAATAATTCGAGTGGACTAGTTTCCTTTATGTTTGAATATGGCAATGATCATGATGATTTTGATCCAGTGGCCTCTCTTCTTTTTCCCCCGCTGTTGAATTGGTGCTGCCCTTCTTGACCATACATGCCATTCTATCTCTTGTTGGAGATTTGTGCATTTATTTTTGCTTTTAGTGATGAATAGTTCTAAGGATCTCTATTAGTAGTATCTTTCTCTCTGACGAATGCAATGATGATATTTTTGAAATATGTGTTTTTTCTTTGATGGGAAGATTGTGTCAAGAATCACTGATGGAAGATAACGTGACGGATGCAGATATAGAGGTTGATTTAGCACCAATAGTGGTTCAACTAGCATATGTATATCAGGTAATAGTTTTGTTGCTATGAGAGGTATTAGGTGGGAACTATCTATCCATGGGTTCTTGAGGAACTTGAACTTGTTTTGTCAGCTCCTCGGGCAAACACAAGAAGCTATGGAAGGATTCTTGGATCTTCTGAAAAAGAATCCAGATGATCTGCCCGCCGTTGCTATTGCTGCAATCAACCTTGTCTCTTTAAGAGGTCCAAAAGATATATCCGATAGCTTAAAGAAACTTGATCGGTTTATTGAGAAAGGTGACAACGGTCGATTTCTACTTGCTGGTGAACTTGAATATAAGCTTTCAGGAAAGCAGAAGGAAGCAATAATCTTAATCGAGTACTTCTACTTCTTCGTGCTAACAGGATGGATCAGGTCTGTGCATATTTTTGCCCCTCTGTTTTTTTCCCTTTTGATTTCTACTGCCTGCACTTATACTTGAGTGTAAATTTTACGGTTATACTTGTTATTTGGCTTCTCTGAATCCTTTCCCTCACTGAAAGAAGAAAACGAGACGTTGGCATTTTATTTGTTTATTTATTTTTAACTTTTGGGAATGCATCTCTGATTTTGAATTTTCAGGTCCGGGAATATGTTACTGCATTGCAAGGCATGTTTCCTGACAGTGTGATGCCCATGTTGCTTCAAGCCACTGTATATGTCAGAGAAAACAAAGAAGTAAAAGCCAAAGAAGTATTGGGGCAATTTGCTGAAAGGTTCCCAGACAAGTCCAAAGTGCTTCTTCTAGCTAAGGCACAGTTGGCGGCTGCTGCCGGCCATCCCCTTGTTGCAGCAGAGTCCCTTGCTCAAATCCCAGACATCCAACACTTCCCTGGCACAGTTGCCACCATTGTGGCTCTCAGAGAGCGAACTGGAGACATCGAAGGAGCAAATGCTGTCGTTGACGCTGCAATCAAATGGTGGTCAAATGCCATTTCGGAAGACAACAAGCTTAATGTGATAATGACCGAAGCCGCTGCCTTCAAGCTGAAGCATGGGAGGGAGAAGGAAGCTTTCCACTTATTCGAGGAGCTGGTCAAGAGTAACAGCAGCGTGGATGCCTTGGCTGGATTGGTTACCACTGCTGCTCATGTCGGACAAGGCAGAAGCTTATGAGAAGCAGCTGAAACCACTGCCTGGTTTGAACCGAATAGATGTCGACAGTCTTGAGAAAACCTCTGGCAACAAGCCTTCTGAAAATGGGTCTCACACAGAAATCATGGATACACATGAAGAGACCAAAACCAAAGAGAAACCAAAAAAAAGAGGAAGAGAAAGCCGAGGTATCCCAAAGGATTTGACCCTGCAAACCCAAGACCTCCACCAGACCCAGAGAGGTGGCTGCCAAGGAGAGAGAGATCAAGCTACAGGCCCAAGAGAAAGGATAAGAGAGTGGCTCATGTTAGAGGCTCCCAAGGTGCTGTTGTTAGGGAGAAACATGATGCTGTTGCCTCTGAGTCTTCTTCCAGATTGGGCATGGATGGCACTGATTCTAGTGCCGTGAACTCCAAAGCCAATCAACCAAGCACTTCGAAGAGTTCATCACAGAATGCAGGTCCATCAAAGGCTTCCAAGAAGAAGTCGAGGCGAAAGTGAGCGATAGTGTAGTTCATTTGTTTATGATTCGGAACTTTCTAACAGTTCAAATTTCCATTATATCGTTTCGGCGGAATCTTGGGCAGTGCCTCTCACCTTGGTTTAGCCCTCAACGACTCCAATACCAGATATAGAGTAAGCAAAAGGTTCCTGTTTTTCTGACATGTCTTCAAGTTCAGGAGAGGTGATAATGCTATATGATTGTTAAATTCATTTATGTCAGGATCTTCTGGTTTTGCAATAGACTTATTTGGTCCGTCGTGATCATGGTTTGCAAGGCCATACTTTTTTTAACGCGAATCCATAGATGACATAGTTTGATGCGAATGTCTCTTTGAAGAGATCCTTCAATGGTGTCGTATGCGATGATCTGTGATCAAGCTCGGAAACCTAGTTTTCAGAATAATGCACAGTAATTGCACTTTCAATGAAAAAGTCGGTCTTCTTTCCTATCAATTTATAGTAATTGATGGGAACTATCAACCATACTTCTGCAATGGAACAAAGTCAAATCCTTGTTTGTTAAGCGAAACTATTAGATCTACCGACATTCATGGTGTTATATTCATGGTCAGGCCTCGTTCGATGAATACGTCATGGGTTTATTTGTTTGGAAGTTAATGTCGAGACGGAGACGTCATGCTGAATCGTATATGAACTCCCAAGATTGAAGATTCCATGATTCATGGCAAGGAAATTGTAGTTATGAAACACACATTCAACGCAAGCAAAGATGTTGTTTATTGCATGATCTTACCTGCATTGAAGGGAAAGCTAATACAATATTCCTCGTACATGCCATGGTATTAAAACTCTATCAAATCCAATTATACATTCCACCATGCTTCCCTCACAATCACTATCCAATTAATCGAACATTACAAAATAAAATAACAATAATCACATATCTATCAATAAATCTTCTTTTAATTTTTGTTCGTATAGATTTGATCTTACTTAGTCGTGAATCACTATCCACACCTCAAATCCAGGATCTTAGATCCATCTCCCGTCACACAAACATTACATACCCCTTCATCCCTAAATTTCACAAAATTAAAACCTCAATTAAACCAATATTTTTATTTTCAATTGGTTTTTATTGTTGTTTTTTTCCAACGGTGAAAGAGAAAAACAAGGGCACCAAATTCATTTTCCACCATAACACGTGTCATCATCCACCCTCCCCTCTTTCTCTCTCTAGAAAAAAATACTCAACCAACCAAACAAACATCCAAAACAAACCCTCGCTTTCTCTCTCTACCCAAACTTTTTTCATTTTCTCACATTTCCCCCTTTTTTTTCCTTCTTCACCAAACCCAAACCCTCTCATTTTCGCTGCGATTTCGAGATCATCGATTTCTCAGGTTTCATCGATTTATCTCTCTCTATCAATCTTTCTATCTATTCATATATTGATTCGGGGAAGATTAGGTCTCGATTTTGGGGCGATTACGGTTGCGTTTTGGTGATCTTTTGATTCGATTGATTTGTTTTCGATTTTTTGATTTGATTTGATTGTGAATAGAGCTAAATAACCCTAGTTGGATTAGGATTGGTGATTGGGAGGTGGATCTGAGGGTGGTTGTGGTTGTTTGATTTGATTTGGTGTTTAGGGTTTCATTGTAGTTGGGGAGTAGGTGATTACGAGGAGTTCCGGTGAGATTTTCGGTGTGTTGTATTTTGTTTACCATCTGAAATCGAGGGGTTTCTTGTTGAATCTGATTTCGTTCCATGATTTGGAGGGTGGTGGTTTGTGATCTTGAGTTTCGGGGTTGATCGGTCTGCGGCTTGTTCGTAGTGTGTTCTTGTGCAAGCTGTGGAATGGGTGGAATGGGTGGAAGAGGTGGAAGGGGAAATAGAGGAGATTAGGGTTTGATATCGTATTGAGGTTGAAATCTTGTACGGTTTGGTGAAGAGTAGTTTATGGTATGGCGTTGAATTTGAGTTGGTCGATCTTTGATGATCGGTTAGGGGAAGAGAGGCTAGGTCTGCCGAATGGAACTGGTAGTGGGTTCTTGATGAACGGGCTTTCCGAGAAAAAAGGAGATCAGATTGGTCTGTGGGATTGGAGTGATGGGTTTGATGATTCTTTTGATTATGGTAATAGTGATGTCACCTGGAATGACTCGCGGGAACCGGTGTGCAGGGATATTCTTGACCTGTTGCCTGCGGATCCCTTTGGGATGGGGATAAGCTCCACGTTCACCGCGATGACTGGCTTTCTTGAGAATTTGGAGGTTGGGAATTATGCAAGAGGAGATGTCAGTATGAGCAAAACCAATTGCTCCCTTTTGGACGAGCTGGAGGCTTTCTGGGATCATGCCATGGCTTTCCAGGCTTTTCCTGGAATCTCGGATGATGTTGGTGTGGCCAGCAGGGCTGAGGAATATTTCATGGCCGACTGCTGGGGCTCGTCGTATTTTGGAGGCTTCGAGCCTGTTTATGGCGTGGAACACATGCAAGTTTGCTGCAGCGCTTCCTCTTTTGGTGAGAGCCAAGATTTTCTGCACGAAACCAGAGATGATGCAGAGATGGTAGAAACTCAATCAGCCTTGTCTTTTTCTCTTCGGTATTTAGGTGTCCATGATCTTCTCTCTGCTGAAATGGTTTGCAAATCCTTGCGTTCTGCTGTTAACTATCACTTACTGTGGACGGTTATCCACATAGATCAGTCACTCAATGACAGAATAACTGATGATGTGCTGCTCCAGTTAAGTAACAGGGCTAAAGGTGACCTGCAGTGTCTGAGTCTCACTGATTGCACAAAAATAACTGATGTTGGCCTGTTGCAAGTCCTCAGTAATAACCTCAAGACAACCAAGGTCAGTGGGATCACTTGCTGTTGCCTCTTTTTTTAAGTTTTCTGTTGGCTTCACCACCTGCTAGTACTTGGAATGTTCGTTTTAAGTGCTGCATTCTTTTCACATTACCTTGCATTGGCTATAATGGTATATCACTATATAGTTCTTAGTGTTCCAGAGATAAGTGCGGCTTATCCATTCATATTGTATTTAGTGTTAAATTACATGACACAGAGTCTGATTTTGGTGTTTTTTTAGATTTTGTAACTGCCCGTATCCTGGATTTTACTGTTGATTCATGTATGCTCTTTGTTTGGGATCATTTAAGGTGTCTGCTGGATATCTGTTTAGAGTTAGGTTTAATGCTATGGGATCGTGCTGTTGCTATCTCATCAAATAAGCATCTTTTATGTCATGTTTTTTCCTGATCCTTTTTCCTTTTGTACAGCTTTCTGTGGCAGGATGTACACGGATAAGCATTGATGGTGTTGTCAATTGCTTGAAGATTTTTAACTCTGTGGCTATCATGGGAATAAAACAGCTTCGAGTCGGAGGGATTTATGGTGTGACACAAAGTCATTTTGAAGAGTTAAGGTCCTTGGTCGGTGTATGCAATCTCACGCCACAGAAGAATAATAAGCAACGTTTTTATCATAGGGGGAAAGCATATATCTCGCTTGATGATGATCGTGCACTGGACATTGAAATGTGCCCAAGGTGCCAGAACTTCAGGTTGGTATATGACTGCCCATTGGAAAAATGTGAAGGTAGGAATCACGAAACCCAGATTTGCAAGGCCTGCACTCTCTGTATACCTAGGTGTGTGGATTGTGGAAGGTGCATCTTTGATGGTGAATTCGAAGAGCTATTTTGTTTGGATTTTCTTTGTTCCTTTTGTGGGAAGGACCAAACCAAGTGTCACGAATCTGAAGGCAAAGATGGCTAGTTCGTCTGATTTGTCATATTGATCAGGGTGTGAGATGTTCTTTTGGATTACCCAGGTTTGCTGTGGTTGCATAATGCGGAACCTACTCATTGAAGTAGAACCTTATCCCCACCCCCCCTTAATTGGAAAAGGGTGATCTATGTTTCAGACCTCATGAGTTGTTTCATTTTTTCGTGTTTTGTTGGTTTGATCCACTCTGATAGGAATGGATTGTCTTGGGCTCCCCCTTAATGGATCGCATAGAGGTCTATATAGCCTGCGTGAGTGTATATGTTATCGACCATAAGGTGGAAGAGTAGACAGCTCATGGTGAGCGGTCTTCTAATAGATAGAAAAGAATGTGATTCGGATTGTATCGGGGGTCTCTGTCTCATCATTCAGAGCTCTCGGTGGTTCTCATCAACTGTCCATGAATAGAATTCTGTGTTATTGGCTCATTATTTTTTGGTGTTGGCCGGGGAATGGGGCAGTGGAGTCATCATTGGTTTTTGATCTAACTGCTGCAACTCTGTTCATCCTCAAGCCAAAATGGGTTGAGCCTGGTGATGGCGTTCAACTTTGGGGATGATGTTATGAACTTACACTGCTGTGTGCCCCATTATGGCTAGTCGTGTAACTGCTTCCCTGTGCTTGTGCTGATGATGACGTGTGGAGGTCAGTGGAGGCATCGAAGTTCCAGTTCCATCCTTCCAGGTACCCTTCTGTCAGGATCTGCTGCTGCTTCTTTTCTGTTTCTTCATTGTTGGCTTGCTTGCTTTGCAGCTACTGAATGACGTTCACATATTTGCCTTAGAAATAACTTTCATCAAAAGAAACATAACCTGCATGATTGTTTTTTTTTTGGTCGAAGTTCGGGGTTAGTATGCATGCAGTTTACCAGGTTGCTTGGAAATTTTATTACGAGTCATGGGCCTGTTCGTAGTTCCTTGATATTATAGGAAACTCTATGGTATGTTTTTCCATAGCATGTGTGGTAACTGCATCTTGAATCCACGAGTCGAGGGATTCTATCTACTCATTTCTGATTTGTAGCTCGCCTCGGTTAGGAACTGAGTCCCTCTCACTGTGTTTTTTGCCATGTTTAGACATAGATTTGATAAAAATTCCTCTCCTTGATATCTCGCGAAGATAGTCGGATCCATTAATTTGTGGACATGGGTTGTAAATTGCAGTACTGATGCATATCATTGTAGTGTGGCGCTGGGTTGACCCTTTTGATCCATTTATCAGTGAGTCACATTGGTTTCCCCTTTTTCTTTTTGTTCGAAAAGAGACCATTAGTGCAGACATTTGAAATATGATTTTTTTTTTCTTGGTCGAAGCCATGCTGATATAGTTTTTGTTAGGTCTCGTCTTGACAAGTCCTGATTGTGAGTTAATTATAATAGATCGACTTTGCTATCGCCATTATCCTGTTATAACATAAACTTTTTAAAAAAATTACTGGCAGATTAATGGTCTGAAAATGGAAGGTTTTTGATTTTTAATTGTCATCATTTTCTCCATGCCTAGATAATTAGGATAATTTTAGGCTTTGCTTTCCTTAGTTGCTTCATCGTCAAATATATAATTTTCCTTTGTTACCAAGATTATGATTTGAACAGCACATATGGAATCCCTGTCAAAATCTATAAATCTGTTATTCTCATCCATCCAGTTTCTCTCTCCTCCTCTCTTCATCTTCATTGTCCGTCTTTGTTTGTAGAAATGGGCAGAGCAAAGCTACCCATGAAGTTCATCGAAAAGGAGAAAACGAGGAGCACAACTTATCTTAAGAGGAAGAAAGGGCTGAAGAAGAAAGCACAAGAACTCTCCATTCTCTGCGATGTCCCGATCTGCATTATCATCTACCCCTACACGGCGAAGTCCTCGTCTTCATTGGAACCGGAGATCTGGCCTCCAAGCCCTAAGGTGGTTCATCAGATACTCAACCGGTACCAATGCCTGCCTCGGGAGGATCAGCAGAAGCGAGCCTCAAACCTCTGTGACATTCTTGAGTCAAAGAGGAGGAAGTTTGAACAGGATCTCTTCAAGCTCCAGAGGAAGACCATGGCGACCAAGTACCTAACTTGGCATCCCATTTTGGATACTCTTGACTGGGCCTGTTTACGCAGATTGGTATCAGAGCTGGATGAGAAGAGTGTGTTGGTCAAAAAGATGATCGTATTTCTGAAGAAGGCGGCGAATCATGGATTCTGTTCCACTGACCCCACCCTCACCACCTTCCAGTTCAACGACAACATGGCCATGGAAGGATTCAGGTATGCACAGCAGCCAGCATCGCTGTGTGGTTACCAATGGGAGTATCAGAACCCAGGTTGTGAGTACCGGGCGGTGGATACTAGTTATCAGATTCTGCCATTTGGTCTGGGTTCTGACAACAAGCTTCTGGCGCTGGGCCTTGACCATGAATCCAGTAACGGTCTTCAGAATCAAGAGCAACGGTTGGGGAATCTTAGTGTTGCTGGCAGCAATGGATCACTGATGCCGATAACGTGGGCTCACAGACAGCATCTCCCACGGACCATCCATATGAATGGAATGTCGCTGCCGATGACATTGCCATTGCCGGCAACCTGTGGGAGGCCTGCTCCCAGCCTCAGGCAGGATGGCAATTGTGGTCATGAGATCAATGAGTTTGCTTGTGATTCCAATGTTGATTACTATGAGTCGTAAGACAGGTTGGATTGGAGGATCAATAATGTTTGGTTTTTCTTTGGAGGAGTTTCTGTTTTAGTTCGGAACCGGTTTGAATCTAGTATTTGGTCATTTGTTTTTGGTTTAATCGAACTGCGTTGAAGTCGGTCACCTTTTGTTGAGCGATTTATCTTGCAGGAAAATAAAGACAGTTGATCTTTGTGGCGTTATTTCCTAACTCATTTGCGTCGTGTATTCGCGGAGGATGCTAAAAGTCATCGTAAGATGGCACTTCCTGTCAAGGGCATGTCCATTTATGGATCTTGCTTGTAATGATAGTGAGTTTCTCATGTTTAAAGTTCAGAATTAATCTCCTGCCAATAGAGATGTGAAGGTGCGTTCGGTAATATTAGCTGGGCGACGTCGCCGTGGCTCCAGAAACTCAGTATAATCGAGATAATTTGTTTGGTAACTCTCTGGCTTGGTACTTTGCTGCTACTTTCTAGCTCATTTTCACTGTTCGATGCACAAAGATGTTTAGTTCTACTTGCTCAGTGACAACATGACGCATATTGTACAACCTAAATCAGCACTATCATTGCATGATCACATTTCGAGAAATGTTATTTTACCCTATTATAGTAAGTACAATGCACTAGCCATATGAATTGTTATAGTCAAAATATGATAATGACTCATAAATATTGTACTGGGTTCAATTTTTCTAGTCAAATTTTATCAATTGTTGAATCTCATGTTATATAACACAAATGGCTATTGTCATTTTTTGCACAACATCAAAAAAATATGTGAAACATTCTTTATCATTCATTTACAACAACGATAGTTAAATTATAACATAACATCGTTGCAGCATCATGGACAAGTTATACACATTTTGATACTATTTTCATCTATATTATGACAATAGCTTTACTAAAGTAGCTATTGGCATTGAACTTGCTCTAAACAAGACTAATACAATAGGAATAAAGGGTTGCTAAAGCTATATTATAACAGTGCTTAGAAAATATACTACTTCAATGGGTAAGTTATTTCAAGATAAATTTTGCATTTTATTAAATGTTGTGTTAATTTGGTTATGAATATAGTCAAAACTATTTTTTGTCTATCCATAAATTTTGATGTACAAATCCCAACAAAAAAAAACCTAGGTGGCATTCTTTGATCCATTACTTTATCACATGGGCATGCTATAGCATTATTTTCATTCTAACGACATTGTTAAATTTTGACAAATTAATATTATATATGATCAAAATATAACTTTCACATATCAAAATAACCTTTAGAATTGGACTTGTTTTCACCGTATCATACCAATTGCTTTCAATATATATAAATGATAAAAAAAATGAGATAAGATCATACATTCTTTTCATCACGAAACAATCCCAAACTTACAGAGAGAAACTGGAGAGAAACTAAGTACACTTCGTCCTCTCCATCGCATATATTCCAACCCTATGCAACTGGTGGGAAGACACTACTCACAAGAAAACAACGTGCACAATCTTATCAAACTCGTATTCACTCTGTAAAAAAAAAAAGTTTGATTTTAACACATGTCATTCAAATCTTAATTTATTTTATGACATTAAAATCAATTTTTATAAAATTATTTTAAGATGTTAATAATAATTTAAATTATATATTTTAATATTATATCAATAATGATAATTTTTTGTTATTAAAATAAATAACAAAATTTTTTAAAATATATATTAAATAATAATAAAATAAAATATTGTATTTAGCATACAGTGGATCACTTGTGGCTCTAATCCATCAAACCCCAACTCTCAGCTGAACCCAAAACGGCAAAACCACCACCGAGCCCTAGATTCCCCTCGCCGAGACCCTAGATTCCCTCGCCGGACCACCACCGCTCACCATGTACCTCTCCGACACCCACAAACCCCACCCAATCCCACAACCGCCGCCGCCGCAGCACTCAATCGACTTCTGCAAACACCATTCCCCTTCCGCCGCCGTCGCCGATCGAGACATGATCCTCGAAATCGACACCACGACCACCACAGTCACCGGCAAGAGGAGGGCGGAGACGTGGGTGCAGGAAGAGATACGGAGCTTGATTAGTCTCAGAAGAGAGATCGATTCGTTGTTCAATACGTCCAAGTCGAATAAGCATTTGTGGGAGCAGATCAGTGGGAAGATGAGGGAGTTAGGGTTCGATCGGTCGCCGACGATGTGTACTGATAAGTGGAGGAATTTGTTGAAGGAGTATAAGAAGGGGAGGAATGGTGGGGGGAATGTGGGAGGGAAGATGTGTTGGTATAAGGAGATGGAGGGAATTATGAGGGATAGGGCGAGGAAAGGGTCCGGTGGCGGTCCGGTGGCGGGAAAGAGTGGGAGTCCGGGGGGAGGAAGTGGTGGTGTGGAGAATGGCAAGGCGGATGCGTTCTTGCAGTTCTCAGATAAAGGTTGATACATGGGACTCAGACTGTTTGGTTGTCTCGGATTTTCGTTGTTGTTTGTGATTGGTTTGTGAATGAGGGTGTTGAGGTTTGTAATGGGATTGGAAAGGAAAGGAAACTCGAATGTAGTTAGTTAGTTACTAGGTGCATAGTGTTATCGGAATCACGTGACCTGTGGGATGAATTTTATGTCTTTCGATTAGAAGTTGCTCTTCGGTGTGAATTTTGTCACCCGTGGAACGGGAGGGTGAGAAATGGGCAGCTTTGTTTTGAATCTTTGTATGATTTATCTAAGATGTGGGTGGAAACCGTTGATCTATCCAGTTAGCAACCATGTAATGCTCTTGTTATAGATTTGATATCAGTGTTTTTTTTTTTTTTTTGATACTTGGTGTCCATGGTTCCTGTTTTGGATATGTTCTGTATTTGCTCTATCTCTTAATCTGTTTGATCGTTTTTTGTGCTTATGGTAACGCATGAACTAGCTCAGTAGCTTTACCAGTAACATATTGGATCACACTGAATTAAGTTTTGTCTGTGTAGGGATTGACGATGCCAGTATACCGTTTGGACCAATGGAAGGTAGGCCTGCTGGTTTTGCCCTTAGTTTTCTGATATGATTTCGGCTAGATTCGGTGTTTCTTTTTAACACGTACAACATAGTTTGACGCTTTGAAAATTGAAATTTCTTAATTTTGACAAGATGAGTGCTTGCTGATAAAACTTAATGTCAATAAGTTGAGTTATCAACTCTATTGTTTAGCTTGGATCATTTGAGTTTCCGTATATAATTTGCATCAACTAACATTCGGTCTACCTGTATACTTATAGACCATAGGGTGGACATCTTTTGCTTGTAACTGTTGCAGAAAAAATATTGGTCAAATCATTTTACCATGTGCTTCAATCTATCTAGCTCGTTAATTGCATGTTCCTCTACATTAGTAATCACCTTTGGCTGCTAGGAGATAGTGAAAACAAAAAATGTTAATAATTATGTCAGCACAAGGTAAATAAGTCTGTTTTAGCAACATTAAATAACAACACAGTTCCATTGTGGAAGTGACGTTTACTTTTTTAACTTGTGTTGGGTGATATCATGTTAACTTAATTAAACAGAGACTGAAATGATGCAACATGGGAATGTAATGAATGTGATTTTTTTTAGGTAGGAGATCTCATCTCAACATTGCAAAAAGTCAGTTTTACAGCTTCTAATTAAGCCTACCCTTTGGCTTTGGAATATAGAATGAAAATAGAATGGGACGACAATACGAAGTTGCCATGTTCTATGCTATGTGCACAGTGGTCTTGATTGCTAGGTTTGCGTCCTTCTAGACTTCGGTTAAGAACTGAATTCTAATTAAGCCTACCCGTTGGCTTTGGAATATAGAATGAGGATAGAATGGGACGACAATGCGAAGTTTCCATGTTCTATGCTCTGTGCACAGTGGTCTTGATTGCTAGGTTTGCGTCCTTCTAGACTTCGGTTAAGAACTGACTGAAGTCAGAACTCTCAGGTGTCATGTTAGCTATTACCATAGGTTGTATGCATTTTTTTTGCGTCGTGTGTTGCTTTCTCTTGGCAGTCTTAAGCTGGCTACCTCCATGTCATTCTTATGCATTCTACTTGGGTTGTTGAAATTACTAAGATTGGATGTTATGCCAGGTTTATGACATTGCTGTATTTTCTGATCTTCAGCTAATGACAGGTCAACGTTAAATCTAGAAAGTAGTCTGGATCATGATGGACATCCTCTTGCACTTACTACTGCTGATGCTGTTACTGGAAGTGGAGTGCCACCACCATTTTGGAGGGAGGCGGCAGGGGAGGGTCAGTCCAGCTACATATGTTCGTCATTTTTATTCTTCATTCTTCATGTATTGTTCTGGAACCAGATCACATTCTCTTGATGTTTTAGAAGATTATGCTTATATATGCATGCAAGCAGAACATGAGTTGCCTCAAATGTGAAATCTCCCTATCCGTACAAAAGCTTTTATGAGGTTGTGTCTCCATATTAGTAAGCGGGGATACATTGACACACTCTGACCTGCATCAAGCTCACTGTTTGCTCTCCTCCTCCTCCTTCTGCAGGTGACGACACACGTCCTTATGGTGGAAGGGTTATATCTGTGAAGCTGGGTAACTATACCCGAAGGATCGGTATTGATGGTTCTTCAGATGCTATTAAGGAGGCCATTAAGTCGGCCTTTGGCATCCGATCAAAACGAGCCTTTTGGTTGGAGGATGAAGACCAGATTGTTCGTAGCCTTGATAGAGATATGCCATTAGGAATCTACTCTCTTCATCTTGATGAAGGTAGATTCCTGAATTTATATTAATTGCAAGAATTCATTGTTGTGGTTTTTCAGATCTAGCCTTTTCTGCTAGATCGTGTTATTCATGTATTGATCCTATATTCAGGCGTGACGATAAAGCTTTACCACTATGATGAGTCAAACCATATTACAGTTCCTACTGAGGAGAAGACATTCTACACTGAGGAAGACCTGCGTGACTTCTTAAATCGTCGGGGTTGGTCATGTCTCAGGGAGTTGAATGGCTTCAGGAATATTGATAACTTGGATGATCTTCGCCATGATGCATTGTACCATGGAGTGGCGTGAGTTCTGTAGCTTGATCTCTTTTCTTTCTGATCTCGATCCGCCTACATTTAAAGTTCTGGATGCCTTCTAGTTCTTCTGCTCTGGTATGTACAAAGCTATAAGAAATGTGATCACCGAGCCCATGATGGGCTCGTTCGCTGCTGAAACAGTAGGCTTAGTTCTTCTGTTGTGTTGTAAACCTGTAGCCATATAGATTTACCAAATTTTGTATCAACGGAGTTGTAACTTGTAAGCTCTGTAGCAACTTTACTGAATCTGTAAAGACCCAACTGTAACTTTGAATCTGATAGTGGTTTGCGAGCAGATCCGACATATGTGTTGATCCTGAACTTATCTGCGGTATTGTATTTATATGTTGTTTATGGTTTTTTCTTTTGGAAAATTCATTGATCAAATAAGAAAAATCCTGACTTTATGCTCTTCAAGCCTAATCTATTCCTTGATCTTGGGGACATGACGTAGAAGATTGTATTCCTTTGGAGGTGTTTCTATCTACTATAAGGGAGTCTTCTGTGTACAGTGTTTTTGTATTAGCTCAAGTTATATGTTTGATTTGTATTGTTTTTCTCCTTTGTATCATGAATCTGATTCCAGACCCAAATTTCTCTTCAAAATTGTGGCTGTTCATGCTCTTGATTCCCCTTTTGACAGAGAACAAGACTTTCCTCCTGTATCCAAGGAATAGTTGAATATCGTGCTATTTTTGGCGTGGTCATTTATGGTCTATTCGTCATTTTAAGGTGTTGGAAAGCATGGAGAGTTAAAGCCCATCTGGATTCATTTGTTTCTATTCCAAGAAACTGGTTTCGTTTTCTTATCGTTCTTTGCATATTTACAGCTCTTTGATCAGCTACACCTACACCATTTTCCTCCTTTGGTTGTGTGCTCCGTTCTTCTGTGATTGTTGTGGGAAACTGTAGTCCAGATACCAAAAGATGCCGAACGAGAATAACAAGAGGACGCTGGAGGACGAGAAGGCCCTCGACGACTGGCTTCCCATCACCTCGTCGAGGAATGCCAAGTGGTGGTACTCTACCTTCCACAATGTCACGGCTATGGTTGGTGCCGGAGTTCTTAGCCTTCCTTATGCCATGGCTGCACTTGGATGGTATGTCGATCTCCCTTTCCTTTTTCTGCTATGTAAAGTCCATGCTGGGCATCGGTTGCCTGGTAATTCCTGTAAGATAGAATCAGACTGAACAAGTTTTGTGATGAGAACCAGAGAAATTGTGATCGCCAAGGATAGAACTCTGATGGATCTTGTGAGGGTTACATCTGCTCATTCAACTCTTTTTTAGCACGAAAAGATTGTATCTCCGAAAAAGTACTTCTCGAATTTGAATCTTCAATAACCCAGTCATGATGCATATCAATTTAGTCCCATTTGGTGGTCTCCAGGAAAAATGATTGACATGTCGTATGGTTTCGTTTCCAATATTGTGTTATCGGCCCGTTCATTGTGTGAATGCCCATTGGCTATTATCATTCTGTTTCGTTCGCGTGGTTTTCTACAACCATATAGATTATGATATATGAATTGAAGAACATTTTGTTGTAGTTGATGAAGTGATTTGGAACTAATCAATACATTTATTCAGGGGTCCTGGGGTTACAGTGATGATCCTGTCATGGATCATCACCTTCTACACGCTATGGCAAATGGTGCAGATGCACGAGATGGTTCCAGGCAAGCGATTTGATCGCTACCACGAGCTTGCCCAGTACGCCTTTGGCGATAGGCTTGGCCTTTGGATTCTCGTGCCTCAACAGCTCATCGTCGATGTAGGCACCGACATTGTTTATATGGTCACTGGTAGGATTCTCATTACTGACTCACTTTGTTTACTAATAAGATTGAACCATTTTGTATTCAAAGGATTCGGGTAGTCGGGCAAGATAACTAATAATCTTGAAATTATGGTCACAGGAGGAAAATCATTGCAGAAGATACATAGCGTAGTTTGCCCAAATTGCAAGCCAATGCGCCTGACATTCTTCATTCTGATATTTGGATCCGTTCATTTCGTTTTATCTCATCTTCCAAACTTCAACTCCATGTCCGGCATCTCCCTTGCTGCTGCCGTGATGTCATTGAGGTAACTAGTAGTTACTCTCGAATGGTACAACGCGTGTTCTCTTAGACTTGAACTTACTAACCAGGCCCTTTTGGGGTAGTTACTCGACCATCGCTTGGGCGGCTTCGCTTAGCAAAGGAGTGCAATCATATGTGAGTTACGCTCCTAGAGGATCAAATCCTACAGTTAAGACATTCAACTTCTTCACTGCATTGGGAGATGTCGCCTTTGCTTATGCTGGACACAATGTGGCGTTGGAGATCCAAGCCACGATCCCTTCGACACCAGAGAAGCCCTCAAAAGGGCCAATGTGGAAAGGTGTCGTCTTCGCTTACCTTGTTGTGGCTGTGTGCTATTTCCCCGTTGCGTTCATTGGATATTACGTATTTGGCAATTCTGTGGAGGACAACATCCTGATCAGCCTGGAGAAGCCCGCTTGGCTTATAGTCACTGCCAACGCCTTTGTCGTTATCCATGTTGTCGGAAGCTACCAGGTTTGTATCCTTGAGTTTGGTGTTCGTTTCCATTACGTTGTTCTGATCTCCGTGGTATATACCTGTACTTGATCGTCTTGGAATCTATGACAGTGTTACTTTTCTGATATTGCAGATATATGCCATGCCAGTATTCGACATGATGGAAACTTTCTTAGTGAAGAGAATGCATTTCAAACCTAGCAAGACGCTTCGCTTTGTTTCCCGTTCTATTTATGTTGGTAAGTCACATTCTTCATTCAGTTTGTTACTTGGAGCCCGCTTGCAAGTGTATTCTTTTAACCAAACTGCATTTCGTCTCAGCCTTAACCATGTTCATCGGCATGACCTTCCCTTTCTTCGGCGGGCTGCTCGGGTTCTTTGGAGGATTTGCATTGGCTCCGACAACCTACTATGTAAGTTCAAATTAAGGCTAGCCCGCCCTTCTTCGAATAAATTTGCTGCCCTTTTGCGCCAGCATGTCATTTAACAATTATAACACTTTGCTTTCACCTCTGCCTTGCAGCTTCCTTGCATCATATGGCTAGTCATCAAAAAGCCCAAGAGATTTAGCTTGTCATGGTGCATCAACTGGGTAAGATCAATAAATCTACTTGTTAATACAATCACTTGCTGTTCGCGTGTTCTTTTAATCTTTTCGAGTTTGGTTTCCTTATTTAACTTCGAATGATTACACAGGTCTTGATTGTGCTTGGAGTGTTGCTGATGATTCTGGCACCAATCGGCGGGTTGAGATCAATCATCCTCTCGGCGAAGGACTACCACTTTTACTCGTGATTTTCTTTGGAACTGTTAGGAAAATGATAGTATCTGGTATCATGACCCTTATGACGACGACGACGACGAGACGCTGAACAATTATGTGGCAAAAGGAAATATGATTTACCTCACAATGAGTTTCAGAAGTTTGTTAGTGAATAACGGATGCCCCTTTGGTATAATCCTTATTTCCTACATTGTGACCCATAACAGAAATTGATACCATTGTTGAGGAGAACATTTTTTAATGACTGGTTCTGAATTCACGGGACACAACTGATTGACCTCGGTCAGTCTAATGTCAAGACGTATAGAATCATTCATGGAGTGAATCTAATAAAAGTATGTTATATGTAATGTTATTGATTATAGTATCTAAAGTATCAGGAAAGCGTGGAACCTTTTATTATTTCGATTATTTCGAAATATTTGTAAAATTTTCATATTTGAAAAATACTATACGGTTACGAATTAAAATAGATGAAAAAAATATTATGTGATTAAAAATTATATTTGAAAAAATAAACGATAAATCTCAATTGACATATATAAAATGAAGAGGAAAATGTCCAAATGGTGGCCACTTAAGATTTCTAATTTTTTGTATTTTAAACCTTCAAAGTTTTATTGTTAAGATCATCTTAATTTATTTCACGATATTATTAGTTAATTTATATGTATTTATTTAGGTTATTTCACAAAAATAAACAAATTTGAAAATAAACGATATAGAATTACTATTCAAAACTTTACACCGATTATCAACGCGTATTTGGTCAATTCGTCTCAAATTTTACATAATTGATAAATATTAACAGTCAAACTTATTTAACTGTTGGATTATCAATAATATAAATATTTTAGATCATTTTTTTATTAAAAAAATAATCATATTATATTATTATTATTTTAAAATAAATATGATAAAAATTATGAGATAGACGGAATAATATTTTGACTCTTGGTACATGTGAGGATCATTCATGAATTGGATGGGCCGCCCCTAGGACAAAGCCCGGCCCAAGCCTAAAACCACTTGATCCCCAACATTTCCCGCCATTTTCCTCATTTCCTCACTCAGTTTTCCCTCTCTCTCCAAAATCCCCAAATCGGAAACCCCAATCGCATCTGTAGCAATGGAAGCTCAAATCAAGGCCGAATTCGAGCACGGCGGCTTCTCCGTCGACGACGATGCACTCCTCCTCAACAAGTGTGAGTGTAATTGTTACTTTTCTTCTTTGAAATTCTTGCTATACAACCCTAGATTTGGTGTCATATGTGTCTTCAAGTTTGGGAGTTGGATGAATGTTTGATTGGGATTGTTAGGTATTACGTTTTGTATCAATTACAAGCTCACGCCGTCGGAGTTGGTGTCGAGCTGGGAAGTTTACTATCTCAACAGGTCTGTTGTTGAACTCTCGTTTCTCGTGAATTTTGGTTTATGTATTGAATTGTATTTGTTCGTAGATTTATGGGGAATTATTTAGAGGGGATGATATCTATGAAGTAGAATCATTGTGGAAAATTGGTCTGATTTATGACGAGGTTTGGATTTTGGAAGGAAATGCTCGGTTAGGTGAAAGGTGAGAGAAGAAAGAGTGGATTGGAAGTTTGAGATGTTTCGAAGTGGCATGAATCGGCAAAAAAGGGGAAGATGGGCTTATGGATAAGTATGGTGCTGATCATAGAGATCGGCATCTAAAGACTAGAATCATTCCAGAACCCTCAAAAGGAGTAATTGGTTGAAATATGAGTCATGTGTATCAGTGCTTGTCTTTTTATGTCTTGTCTTGTGTCTGAACATCTTTTCTGTGATGCTTGAGGGTACAGAAAATTGCAGAAAAAAAATGTTTGCTAGATTTTCATTTCGGAGTATAATGGTGAGGTGTATGATTTGTCACATAATGTGTCAGGAATTTGAAGGATCCAACAGTTACGAATGCTGAGATGGATGGGTTTTTGTTGTATCTACAAAATGAGCAGAAAGAAGCTTTCATCAAAGAGGAGACAAATTTGCATGTCTACTCCATCCATGATGTCGATATGTAAGTAGTAAGCATTCTCTTGCATCTATGTTGGTCTTTTTTAGTCATGATCAGAACCGCGGAAGTTCCTTGGCTTATTCACCCAGCTGACTGACTGTAAATGACTTCAAGCTTGTGAAGATTTTCTTCTCCAAGGTGTTGCACTGTGTCTACAGTAATCAAGACATGCAATGTCGAGTTTGTAAATTCCAAATGAAAAATAAATAAATAAATAAGCTGTGTAATGGGTCTCTTATGTGTAAGGTTTGCATCATTTCAAAGCCTTGTTAGATCATGGTTATTGAAGAAAACAATTCCAGGATTTTGAATGCTGAGCGGGAGGATATGAAAGAAAATTTTCCTGACACCCCTGGAGATAGACCTCATAATCACCTTGTCGAGTCACCGCATGTTGCAACCCAAGCAAATGGTGGGACTTCTTCTCATGCGAAATCATCAAGTCTCGTGACACCCTTTGGACAAAGAACCAACAAGTTTGTAGTTCATTCAGAATTTAATAAATTATCCGTAGAGAACAAGCTAAGAGTACCACAAGAAACTTCTTGTGAGGATGACATTATCAGTAAAGTTCAACCTGGAAAGAGATGCTCATTGGTTGTTCAAGGATCTAGGCCAGTGCCTGGCTGCAGGTTTATGTATGACAGGCTTGATGACAAGGTACCTCATAGTTTTGGTGAAATAATTCCATCAATTTAGTGTCTAGTATCAGACCCTAACTTATATATTGCTGATTTAGTTTGATCATCTTGAACAACGTATTCAACGATATGCATCCACGCTTGTTTCAAGCGGTGGTAATGATGGACTTGTTGACCCTACGGTAGCTTCTCCGGTACGTAGGCTTCTTCTTACTTCTCCTCCTTGTTAGCCCTTTGACGTGCTTTTTTATTCCTATGTTACATTTTTATAGTATATTACAATACATTATGATCTGGATGCATTTCATGGTTAACATTGCATTTGCAGCAAAGTATATTTGCTGTTGGCATGGTCTTTTGTGATGGAGAAGGTCATCTCAATGAAAATTCTGTACTATTGCAAAGCAGGTGCTTCATTTTTCTTTTCTTTGCAGTGTTCTTGATGTGTGAAATTCACTTGATTTTATATTAGGAAACGGGTAACTCCGCTGCATTTCAATCAGAGAGGTGCTTGCTCGAAGAAAGTAAATGATGACTGATGATCAACATTGGCTTGATATTTTGCCCTACCAATAACTAAGAAAGGATAAGGACAGAGTTACTTCTAATGTCTTTGGAATATTTTCTTTACATGCATGACTCTTATTGTTCTGAACTACACTATAATTCTATGAATATATGAAAACATGTTTCATTTTTCAAAGAGAGAAATATTTTTCAAAGAGCTGTAAGAGAAAATTTACTAATAAATGTGTTACGTTGGTTGCTAATTTATTATTTTAGGGCCAGTAGTTCATGCCAAAAGCAAAGATATAAGGAGCAACCACTGTCTGTTGGTACTTGCTATCTTAGGTGATAGCATTGAAATATTAGACTTTAGAAACCATACATGTCGTTAGAGAACAAAGTCTTGTCTGCACAAAGTGTTTGCTTGCTTTTACTGTTTCTTTTTTTCTTTTTTGTCTCTAACGATGGAGATCAGAAAACTTTGGCAGTGTCGAGCATTCTGGAGGACAGCGTGTGCGTGTTGATTTAGGAAAATTAAGCCACTATTCTGTTTTTCCAGGCCAGGTATGATGCACATGCTCACCCTTGTTGATACCAGCTGGAACTTCCTATGCAAAGCTAAGAGAAGTCATGATGTTTTGGTCAGGTGGTGGGCATGGTAGGTAACAATCCTAGTGGGCATTGTTTCGTTGCATCAGAGATTGTAGATTCTGTGCTTTTTCCCATATCCACAGATGAAAATTTGCATCCTGCAAAGAGACAAGCTCTTGAACCAGAGTCTCCTATTACAGATCAATCAGAACCAGCTAAGCTATCACTGGTGAGTGAGCTTATTTTGTTAATTTGTTGATTGGTTTAGTTTACAAGTAGACAGGACCTGTATGGTTGCCTCACCCTAGTGCTTCTTTTTAAAGTTATTATTCTTTCTTACCTCGTGCTTTTGATTCGATCATCGTTGCAAAACCAGTTAAAGTAAATATATTAAATGGTGTCTGTAAGAAAGGATTGCAACTTTAGTTTAGGAAGCTTATTTCTTCTTGACATGCTCTAGGTGTAATTTTTCTCTATTTATTTGTCTTCGAACAGATTGTAGCAGCCGGACCCTTTACCACTACAGATAACTTATTGTTTGAGCCACTTGCAGAGCTTTTGGCATATGCAACTAGAAAGCAACCTCAGTTGCTTATTTTGGTAATGTGCAACCCTTTTTTGCCTCACTGTCTTCTTTAGCTGGGTTCCATTTATAATTTACTGATTTTTCTCTGTTTCAGTTGGGACCATTTGTTGATTCAGAACATCCAGAAATTAAAAAAGCGACTTTCGATCGAAGCTTTGATGAAATTTTTCATCAAGAAATTTTCAGGAAGGTATGTTTTTGTTCATGATTTTGATTTTGGGGTTTAAATATGAGTCTTGACAGTTTTCACATCAAATTTTTTTCCCTCAGTTGCAAGATCATGTGGAATATATGGGTTCTGCTGTTCGCGTAGTTCTGGCACCATCTATACGAGATGCCAACCATGATTTTGTCTTCCCTCAGGTATTGTTACGTAAACTTTACTATAAAGAAAAATGAGCTCAAAACAAACAAATTTACATCTATTTTTGCCTCACAAGGTAAAAAAAAAAAAATAGTTCCTAAAGTTGATATTGATATCAAATTTCTTGGTTTTTCCAGCCACCTTTTAGCATAAGCTCTGCTGATCTTAAAAGTCAGGTAATGCTAAGTTTTTTTTATTGATGTCCAGTTTTAACCTCTAATAGGATCGAATAGTAATTGTCCTTCATATTTCTGCTCAGATAATCAGCCTCACTAATCCTGGAGTTTTTTATGCAAACGAGGTAAATGCTAGCTCTGTTAATAACCCCAGTCCTCAAGTTGCCAATTATTCAGTTTTTCCAAGAATATTTATTTATTGATTGATAAATTCCTACGGTAAGAGCATTGTTTCCATTTAATAATTAAAATCTTATGCCGTTAAGTTTACGAGACAAAAACTGAAATAGTCGGGACGGGATAGAAAATAATCAATTCCCGGACTGGACCGTACCATATATACCCTTTGTTTTTAGCCCATTCGAGAGGGTCCATCACCCATGTCCCTTTTTTTTAGAGTTGGTTCCACGACATGATATCAGAACAGATGTGACAATGAGATTATGAGTTCGAATCCTCCAACTCCCACTCCAACTCCCACGACAGTCTCATGTATTGTTGTTGCTTTAAGAAATATGTTCTTCAATCAATATGTTATCTATATGCAAATGAGCTCTGATTCTCAATGGAAGTTAATAATTTGAGAAATACTCATTATTTATTTATTTATTTATGTTTTTGATAATAAAAAAACTCCTTATTTATTTGAAATATATACTATATATTAAATGGAAGTGTGAGGCGTTGTAGCTTTGTCAGATATTTTAGATTTAACTATTTATTTTTGGTATGAGAATTTAGGGCCAAATTGCTTCAGGACTATTCATCCATGAATAAAATTACCCAACTCATTGTTTGTCATCTCGTCGACTCCTTCTGGTCTTGATACAGCAAAAAAGAACAATGACTTTTGATTTAAACTTTTGTTTAATGGAAAATATATATATTAGAGACTCTAACATGCTCAAACTTTTGGTTAATGCAAAATATATAGATAAGAAATTTGCATAAGAATTCGTCTAATAGAATTGAATGGGGATTATTCATGGACAAAAATGTAGCTGATCGATGTGAAAGTAGGGATGTGCAAAATGGTTCCGGAAACCCGAACCATCCTGGACCGAAATTAGTCAAAATCGTTCGGGTTGGGATTTTTGTTTCTAGACGTTGGAATATTAGTCCGGTACGAGATTTTTTGAACCAATGGTATCGGATCAAACCGAATGATATAAAAAAATATATCAAACTATTTCTCTGATAGTTTGATATATTTTTTTGTTCAATTATGTTACCTACAATTATATTATGTATGAATGTTTATTGATGTTTTTCTTGAAGAATAATAAAACACTATTTTACTTATATATGAAAAAATTCTTTTAGACTTGAAACTAGCATGGTGGTGCACAAAAACAATGCTGCAACATTACTACATGAGAGCAATGAAATATCCGTAAATTCTCTCATTCTAGATTATGAACACTAAGACAACAAAAGTTTTTTTTTTGTTTATATATGTTCTTAAAATTAAGAGTAAAATCCTTTTGGGTTTGTTTCTATTGTTACTATTTGTTATATCTTTTATCAACAATGTTTGTGCAATTGTTCAATGTTGTGTGCATATGATTTTGTTCTTGCATTAACTTTCTCTCTTTAACTTTGGTGTAATTTCTACGCCAACGATTCCATATTTTTCTTCTAAATTTAGCATTGATACTAGTAATACCGAATATATCAGACTTTTCATACCAAAATACCAGTATAAAAAGTTTACGACAAAATGGAAAGAATAAATTTAAGAAACCAAAAAAGTTAGAAGGGGAGGAAAAACGATCTAATACTGGATCATCCCGTCCTGTGCTTACTCCTATGTGGAAGAGACCCTAAAATGGTATCTGCATTTCTCTACTATTAACATAATTTTGCTCGAGAAAATCCTTTAAGAAAAACAGATCTGAACATTAGAGCCCTAAAATAGGATAACAAAGAAATGGTTGTGATAAGTATAAGCAGCTATGAGGTAAATAAATAGAAGGGAAAAATTGCATAAAACCCTCTAAACTTTGTGTCAATAGCATATGACCCCTCTTAACTTTAAAAATAAATAAATAACCCCCCTTTCAGCACTTTTTAAGGGGATTTTGTGTAAAAAAAATATTGTTTTTGATAAGTATAACGGGGAAAATGCACATTTTCAAACTTTGTGGGGTTAAGTGCCTCCGGCCAATAGTTCAACGGGGTTTACTGTCTTTTTTCCTAAATAGAATGTTGGACATGCTCCAAGACATTAAAGCAAGAGGTAGGATAAAATGATTTAGTGAGGCTATTGAGACCTTACATGCGTTAATTTTCGGTTAATTGATTCGTAAATAGACAACGCACAAGACATCATCATGGCATAACTTTTGGACAACATAAACAAGCTATGGTCGAGGTAAATAAACAAATTATCAGAAATTATCCATGATAATGTAGCAAAAGATAGGATAAAATGATGTAGTGTGGAAAGTGAGACCTTAACACATTTTAATATTTGGTTAATCGACCAGACACAGGAGATTGATTGGTTGTAAAAAATAGGGATCATATTTGGATGAGCGGGTATGTCAATTTATACACAAGAGTCGAAATCTGTGCAACAGAGCGCTCGTGCAATTGGTTTCGTAGAGTCCAAAGAGGTGAAATTTGGTTAGCATTGAGTGAAAGAAACATTCAGGTTCTCAAACAAGGAACAACAATATTAGATACAAAAAGTAGGATTTTTTATTGACACAAAAAAAGCATAGGCTTCGAAAGAATATTTTAAGAGCTCCAATAAACGAAAGTTTTGAAATAAAATGCTCATGCAAATGTTTATTAAAACAAACTGCAAAACCAAACCCTTTCATACAAACAAACAAACAAACCCTTTCTTATTTTTTATTTTTTTTGGAAGGCCAAACGAATCTTTCATAGAAAGACAATATATAAAACAAGGATAAAATTACTCCTATACAAACAAACAAGAGAAAAATCAAATTACATAAACCCAATCCCCAAAATAAACAAATCCAATTTCAAAACCTATTTCTTTCAACTCCATCCAACTTTTCAACTCTTTCTCATCTCGCACCCAAATTGATCTAAACATCAAACCAACACAATAACACTACAAATCTGATTAAGATTTTGAAGCAGCAATAATGTAATGGAATGAAGTTGTGAAGTTTATGAATTCTTTTCACCTTTCAATGGTTTTTTGATAGATGGAAGAAAAATATATTTCAAACTTGGTTCCCTTTTTAGTGTAGGTATATATTTATGTCAATAAGCTTTTTATTTGGTTTTCCAAGACTCCTGAAAAAACCAACTTTTGAATTTTAAAATAAACTTAAGAAGTTTACTTTACACATAAATAAATCTTTATAAATTTGTGTGAGTTTTTTTATTCATAATTTGTATTGTCTTTTTAGAATCTTGAGAAGTTCTGTGACTGTGTGTGTTCTTTTAAGGTTTTCAATGAGATGTACTTCCTATTATGTGCACGGCAGGAGAGAGGGCTTTTTTAATTACTACCTTCTTTGTGTTTACCATTAGCCTTTATGTCTTTGTTCCTTAGTTTGATTTTAGTTTGATTTTTTGAGAATCTCTCTCTATATATATGTATAGATTGTAATCTTGCACGTACTAATTTTTCTTTTTTACTTGTATTCTAGAGTAACTTGAACATTAATGTTATGTTATTTTCATCCGTCTATTTTTATGTTACAAGATTTTTCTCTTTTCTCCTAGGTTCATGCAGTTAGTGCCTAATGTATTTTTATACTTGTTATAGTAGTGTGTATTTTTTCTCCTTTCTCCTAGGTTCATGCAGCTAGTGCGTAGTGCATTTTTATAGTTCTAGAGTAGTCTTATTGTAGGTATACAAAAACATTAATATGAATTAAATATATATTTATTATTATTATTTTGAATTAAAAATGTGCATTAATTAAGATTATTGAAGAAGAGTATTAAATTTTACATTGATTCATATTATATAGAAAAAAAATGATATTAATTCTTATAAAAGATACATTGTCCAATTTTGATTTTAACTTTTTTTAATCATATAAATTTTTTGTTTGGTAATTTTTTATGATAACTCAAATTAAAAAAATACCATAAATTATATATATTTACATTTGTATTTTTAAGTTTTTTTAATTTTTTTTTATAGAAATGTTTGAATTACATTGGATTTAGGAAAAATAGAGAATCAATTTATATTAGATATATTTAGTTTGGAAGGTAGTTATTAAATGAAGGATCAATCAAACTTGATAAAAAAAAATCAAACTAAAGGTGTAGGTAACTTATATATTTAAATGGATTTCTCATTGTTTGTCTGAAACATGTCTAAACTAAGATGTTTGTATGAAATTAAATACGAAATGTTTCAAGTCACCTATTCATTTCTTTCATTTATCTCTACTCTTTTCTATGAAATGAAAATCCCCAGGTCAACTTCACTGATCTAAAAGGCAATCTCTGATCTCCCCGGACCTTACTCCACGTCCACGATTATCTGCTGCATAAAACATCTCGAGCTTCTTTTCCTTGGTCCAAGAAAAAATAAATTGATAGGAAAACGAATGCGTGCATGACATATTTATCTGAGTAGTGCTTGTAGTTTCTTAGACACTGAAGGGATATCTTGTGACTTTCCCAAGCACTGCATGAAACTAGTTCTAAATATTACTGTATTTCCCTGTTTTCGATTGTTCAGAAAATTTATAATGAATCAAAGTTTTTGTTGTGCAGGTGAGGATAGGTTGTTGTACCGTTGATATTCTGAAGCAGCTTAGCGGAGAGGAGATTTCACGATATCCAAAAGGGGGATCAGCTGGGGATCGTGTAGGGAGATTGGCGACTCATATTATCAACCAACACAGGTATGTTTGTGTCTTGAATGATCAAATGGACTCGTTGATTGAGAAATCTGTTCGTACAATAAGCCTTTAATTTTTCTTCCCTCGTCTTGACCAGCTTCTATCCCTTGTATCCACCTGCTGAAGGAGTTCCAATGGACTTCTCCATTGCTCCTGAAGCTCTAGACATCATGTCAGTCCCAAACATCCTGATCTTACCGTCGGATTTGTCTCCTTTTATGAAGGTACTGAATAATTCCTCTATCCTCCAGCATTCTTTTGATCTCTTTGCTGTTGAGCTAGACTCATAGTTATCAATTTTCATATGAACAGAGGTCTACTGTACTGTGTACCACAAGTCAGGTGTCACGCAACCGTGCATTTGCTCAGCAGAATTATCTTGTATTTTTGTATACTATTGTAGGTACTATCAGCCAAAGGTAACGATGAGTTAAAACAGCAGATTAATTGCATTTGTGTGAATCCTGGTAGACTGTCCAAGGGTGTTGGAGGCGGAACTTTTGTGGAGCTCAACTATCATGGGAGTCCAGAAACAACTGAAGTGTCTATCATACGCCTATGAGTTTTGGTCTATGAATTCCAATGCTACCTCCAAACATTATTCTGGGTCGAGACTTGATTGAAATGAAAGCGAAGAACCGGCAGTGTCGATAATGCTGGGAACGGAAGCACTCACAAGAATTGTGAACGCATCAAGTGGTATCACAGCAAGACTCTCTCCTTTTGCAGACTTTTTCTACCAACTACAGTGAAAACAGCTCTTGCTTAGGATTAGCGTTCGGAGTTGGTCCTAAGCTGTCTGCAAGCATTGACACCTAGAGGTAATGTTCGCAGCTATTACTCGTACTAGACTTGTAATGTTAACTTTTTTGTGTGAAAAATGAGCCAGAAATGAAAAAATTTCAGTTATCACCAAAAAGCCCCATGAATAGAAACTCATGTTACATTGTTTATACACAGCTACATCTGCACTGAACAACTACGTTTTACATAGCTGATTCATACCAGATAAATCAGCTTGACAAGTCCACAAGCTGCAGGACCCTATGATTTCAATAGGTACAGTTGTGAACCCTAGATCTTCGATCATTTCCTATTGGTTCCGAGTGAGCTTGCTCTGAGATACGCGACACAGCGACACCCAGGAACTGGCTAGACCACTATACTTTCTTCTGCCTTAAGTTTACTTATTTCTTTGAAGAAGACGATCCATCGATTCAAAACCCACAACCAGCTAACCATTGAAATTGTGAGCATCCAAGCCACCCAATACCACTTAGGGATCACACCCTCTCCACCCTAACCATCTTGCACACCAACCATGGCGCCACAAACCCTCTGGTTGCGGTATAAAACATGTGGAAGAAAGGCGACATAGACGTGTGAACCTTGGCAGCCACAGGATCATCGTCATCATCCCTTTTAAGACCGGCAATTGTCCATATATTCTGGCACATACTCGTTATCTCGGCTACGGCTAGAATAGTTAGCAATCCATAGGCTCCGTGAAGGACTTTGTACCTACACGTAGCCAGCACAAACAGCGTTGCCACATGATGAGCTATGAATAAGACTTCCTCAGGGATGAAGGCGATGTAGTGGATTAGATCCATGGAGAAGTCGGCAAAACACCATATTCGTCGAGGCAAAACCATTAAGATTCTTCGACGACGAGATGAATATCGTGTATAGGGACATGAGACATGGCACAGGAGGCCTCGAGCCTCTCCTTGGCGCGCCATGTGTTGAATATCTTCGTGTATGCGAAGGCCTATATGAGGGAGTACAGGAGCATGAAGAGGGGAAGTGGGGTTAGAGGCATGGCTTGGCCATGAGATGTGGCTTCGGCCTCCATGGCAGCTCTCGAAGAGGAGATGAATACACATGAATATATGTTTGATGAATGATTTGGGTATCGAAAATATGGGTTGATTGATGCTTAGAAGGAAACGTAACCGAGTCTGATGGCCGATATGATGGAAGATTTAATCCAAAAATGATTGATATGGATAAATAAATTAAGATATTGTGTTTTCATTCTAATGAAAACAAAGAATGTTTAGTGTTTTAAAAAATGATGATATTGTTAACAATACATAAGCTTGCCTGTTATGATGATATTGTAATCAAATCATTGAATATAATCACTCAATTGGATTGAACTTCGGAATATAAGATTATAGTTATGTTAGTTCTATAGTGTACGCAAACATGTGAGTTTTTTTATGTGTTATCTGAGCTACAATTTATTTTAATGATCTGAGTGAATGAAACGTTTACAAATGACTTTGTTACAAAGATGTTATCGGCAGAACTTAGATTCTGGAAACCTGTAGGGATATTCCAATGAGCAAAAGCTGGTTAACATGATATTCTGTTTTCCATCGTTTTCTTGTGCTGCTGTCAATGTGACAGATGCAATACATCGTCATATGTACATTATGGGCATATTGATTCAACTCCGGAGTGTTTGGTCGTATGTTGATTCAGTTATTCATTCATTTGTAGTGTACATATCGACAAAGTTGTGAGTTATCATAATCGAAAATTAACCAAAGGGATTAATCATATTGTTGGTCCGTTGTACCATCATAGGTTTGATATTGTTCTGCGGTTTTGCGTTACGCGTTAGCATTCATATGTTTTGTGAACTATCGACCATTGAGTACTTATAGGACAATATCTATAGATGTATTGAACGTATGTTATGGTTCAATAATCAGACAAAAAAAATTCCCAAACAGATGACTCAATACTACTTCCTCCGCATCATGAAAAAATACAACACTTTAACTTTTGATATTATTATTCAGTGCGTATTTTAACGAGTCCCGTTTTATCATAACACGATATAAAAATAAATTTTATTAAAGTTCAGGTTATCATACACAACAAAAAATATCATACTTAACTAAAAGCTTCCAAAAAAATAAAATTAAAAAATCTTTTGATCAGCTCGTGAGATGGGTCAAAGTTCATCTTGACATATTTATAAAATCAAACTGTTGCATTTTTTATGGGACGGAGGACATAGTTAACAAAAAACATATAATATATTATTTATACACTTACCGATCGTTTTTTTTTTTTTTGGTTTTGAAAAAATACGTTTTGTAGTTTATTTTCGAGAGATACATAAAAATACCCATTTTTTGCTATGCTACGTTAGTTACACGTTTCAAACTTGTCCGTATCGTAATCTTAATTCAATTAAATGATTTTATTAAATTTGGATCGCGATCTGTTGGTCTGTTGACTCATGATTTAACTGGATAATTAAAAAAAGATTCAATTATCTTGAATGATTAAGTAAAAAAAAAAATTTAAATACATTAATTAATACTCCATCCGTCCAATTTAAATTACAATATTTTTAAAATTGTGCCGTCCAAACTAAATTACAACATTATCATATTTAAAAAAAATTCTCTGCAAAAATACCAAAATATCTTTATTTTATATTTTATATTATATCAACTTACTTCACTACTTTTCCTCCTCTTTTTTTTCCCTCACTTCTCTTAGTCACAAAAGTTAAAGGACAATTTAATTTTTACATCAAAAATTAACACACACGTGAATCATCATGTGAGATCAAATGGACGAAGGAAGTAACAAATACATTTAAACAAAAAAAAAAAAAAAACAGCTAATCGTCCAGATTTTTTAAGTGTTTGAGACAAATCACTGCTTATTCTGAGCAATATAAATGTTGTAAGCTTGATGATGATGCTTATATGATGGACGACGACTTAAAGTGTTTGATCTTATAGCGAAAATTTGCTATGAACATTATGATATGTGTTTATACGTCTTTTGCTTTGTAAATATAATTTTTTCATGCTATAAATATTAATAAATATTTTATATAATCTCGTCTTTTGAGCAATATAGATGCTTTAAGCTTGATGATGATGCTTATATGATAGACGACTTCTTTAAGTGTTTGTGATTTTATAGCTCAAATTTGTTATGAACATTATAATATGTGTTTATACATCTTTTGCTTTGTAAATGTTATTACTAAATATTTCACATAATCCCGTATTTTTATAAGGATATATGTTATATCCATATTGATACGTCCCATTCAATTGTCGTATTCGTTTTATGAACTCGGTCTATTCATGATGATCACGAGTTATATATATAGTTCTCGTACTGTTTTTTTACGGTCTTGTATTTTGCTGACCAGGACGGAACGAGTATTTTTTGCTAATCACTTGGTTGTTGGTTTGGCTCACTTATTTGTGCCGTTACTTTTATAGTGGTTGTTATGGTGTCAGATGAAAATCAACTTCGAGTATCCTCCTAGATTCATCCAGATACGAGTAGTTCAATGAAGTCCAACCCATCACAATCGGAACATATCCACTGCATACCAATTTCATATATTATCCATTTGCTCTCTGTTAAATCTTTTGCTTTTTTAAATAAAATGTTTTCACCACAATGCTAGACATATGGACAATGTCATGTTGTAGATTGTATGTTTTAAACTAGCAAGCATAAAAAATCTAAGTACCCATTAGGTAACATGACCCAAATGACATTCGTATGTCATCTATTCTCTCTCAAAATTATATAATTATTTCATAACAATACGATATAAACTATTCCATTTGTCCCATTTTTTTTAATAATATTTTAATTATATATATATATATATTGGATAATCATATTATAATGATAATCATAGTAATAAATGATTCATTTCTCATCAAATTTATGTGGTTAACAACATGATCCTATCTATATAAAGTGTCACTCAAAACTCTAACAAAATTCACGAACATTAGGTTTTAGGAAAATTTTTATTTTAAAAACATCAAATCTATAGGTAGAATCAAACTATTGGGAAGAGAATAATAAGCAGACTTTTAGGTCATGGTTGAGAACACAGTTCACAAATAGTGTGAAAAAAGTGAAAAAAAGAGGAAGAAGAAGAAGAAGCAAATCCAAAGTAACGAATCCAACACGCAACAAAACACTCCAAACACTTTACTCGTTGCTGTTTGTTGTTGCTGTTTCTGTTTCATTCTCATTGTTCCACTTCCCGTCTGTCGATTCCCAAAAATTAGGGTTTCGATCTCGAATCAAATCAGATCCAACACGGCGCGGATTCCCCATTGACGTGATCGCTCTTTCAAATTCGAGATCCACTGTGGTATTCAGAGCTTTCAGTTTTATATCCAGTGAGTGTTGAATTCGAGGATTTGATGGGGTTTTTCGGCTTTGTTGATCGGAAATGCGATCTGGGGTTTCAGTCTAAGTGAAAGGCTGGGCATTTTGTTGATTTGGATGAGAATGGATGTTGAAGATGCAGGTTTTGTAATCATTGGTGAGTTCAGTTTGAGATTGAGATTGCTGTGGAGAAATTAGGGTATTGGAGCTAATAGTGTTTTGCATTCGGCAGTGTGATCGTGCTCGATCTGTTTCATTGAGGATTTCAGGCCGATCTGGAAATGATTTGAGTTATTGCGTTAGATTCTGAATTGGATTAGATTTTGTGGATTCAGATAGATTTGATCCGTTTGAGATTGTTTTGGTTACGTTGGAGGGGCTGTTGTTTTGTTGGGCAAGTTATTAATGCTCGAACTGGCTGTTTGAGCAAAGCGCAAATCTTCTGGAGCTTTTATTGGTGGTAGTGTAGGCGGCTTGGGGGATTTATGGATTGTCGTAATTAGCATTGGGGCGACGAGTGGTTGCCAGCAAAGATGGCTCCTTCTCCGTCTTGGAGGCGCTCTCCAGGAAGGGACATTGGCGAAGTTCATCGGAAGAGGGGCTGTAGTTTTGATAATGGGCCAAACAATGAAGAGAAAGATGATGATCTTGAACTATTCAGCGAGTTAAACAGAATAGAGCGTGAGGGGTTTCTGCTCCAGTCCAGCGATGATTTTGAAGACGTATTCGGTAATTTCCAGTTCTTATCTGTTATAAAGTGTATCGCCGGCTCATGCTGATTCAATTAAGTACCTGTTGGTTTAGCTCTTCTCTGCCTCATTCATTTATCTTGATTACAAGTTGTATTTTTTCAGCCATGAAGTTGAAGTCCTCTCCTGATGTCAAACTTGGAATTACCATTCCTGCTCGAGGGCCGAGTAGTGACTTGCTAAATGCTGATGGAGACAAAAATGACTATGACTGGTTTGTGATGCTTTTGACACACCATATCGTATCTGTTTCCTAGTCTTGATATTTTCGGCTCATTGAGACTGAATTAATGTGTTGAATGTGAAGGTTATTGACGCCTCCAGAATCTCCTCTTTTCCCTTCACTGGATGACGAGCCCGCTCCTGCCAATGCTGTTCACAGCGGCAGGCCTAGAAGCAGATCTGTCTCCATTTCAAGATCATCTGTGGTGATTCACGATCTTAGCTTGATGGATTTACTGTACTTGTCCTTATTTCCATGTTTTTCTTCTGTTAAATTTCCTCCCTCCTATATGGTATGAATTTTTACATGAGTGCCATTGTGACTGACTGTGACTACAGATGGAAAAGAATTTAAGAAGCAGTAGAGGCAGTGCTAGTCCTCAACGTGCAAGCCCATCTCCTCGGTCTGTGAGTAGTTCAGCAAATGGAAGACCGTCATCAGCCCCTCATTCAAGTCCAAATCCAAATTCACGACCTAGCAGTTCTGTGCGCAGACCGTCTCCTCAACCTATCATATCATCAACACCGCCTCCAAGGTCAGCAACTCCTCCTCGGCGATCAAATGTAGTTTCTGGTGGTGCCAGGATGTCAACTGGGGTGATGGGAACTTCCCCTGTAAGGACTGGTAGAGGAAATTCTGCATCACCAAAAGTAAGGACATGGCAACCAGATGTCCTAGGTTTCTCTTTAGAAGCTCCTCCAAATCTTCGCACTTCTTTGGCTGATCGACCGGCATCATATGTGAGGGGGTCTTCACCTACTTCCAGGAATAGCAAAGATACTATTTCTAAACTTGGCCGCCGGTCAATGTCTCCATCTACTTCTAGAAGCATCAGCTCATCCCGTACTCATGAACGAGATTGGCTAAGCTCTTACGGCAGAGGTTCTCCAGCTTCTTCTGTTGAAGATGATACAGATTCGTTGCAGTCGATTCCTGTGAGGAGTTCGGAAAGGTCTGTGCCAAGAAGAGTAATCAGTGGATTTCCCAACAACCGGCCGTCTGGTTGGTCCAGGAAACCGATCAAAACAAATTCCCCTGTTTCAGCTCCAAAGAGATCTTTTGACTCTGCAATGCGACAAATGGTATAATAGCTATATATTCTCGCGCAATTTGTGATGTAGTGTAGAACCTGCACAGCATGCATTCAAAACACTCTGGGAAGTGCTACTATTTTTGGATGTGGGAGATTATTTGCAGTACAAGCTTTCAACTGCCATTTGCTTCGCTAGTTTACTTTCCTCCTATGTTTCATGTAGGATAATTATTATCTTGTGTTTCATTGTAGGCCTTGCGTAGGATATGATTGGGTTTCCGTGTCTCTAACATGGAGGTCATCAATCAAAAGATGTTCATCCATGAATGGCCACACCTAAGTACAGGACACATGACTACAAAGATAATTGAATGCCACATCACTTAAAGCTTCATGCTATATTCGTTTATGTTCTTGACTGGCTAGCTAGTCTTGCTGATATTGATGGTTTAATAGAGACCCAAGTATGGACGATTCATAAAGTTCTGCTTTTCTCATTTAGCATTTTGTTAGTCAAATTTCATGTTCCATAACTTCGGGCAACCTTTTCCATATATAGTGAGCTTACTTTCTTGTGCATTTCATTTTTATGGTTCTGTGAAATGATTTTTCCCCCTTTTTGAGGAAAGTGAAATGATAGTTAATATTATTAAATTTTTTCTTACTTTGAGGATTACATTTACATGGTCATCTTGACTCTCATGAATCATGCCTGTGGATTTTATGTAGGATCGTCGAAGTCCGCAGAACATGTTCAGGCCCCTTTTATCTAGTGTCCCCAGCTCCACCTTGTATAGTGGGAAATCAAGTTCTTCGCATCTTGTTATGGTATCAATGAACTCTTCAATCACGACTAGTAGCAATGCTAGTTCTGATCATGCTACGAGTGGTGCACCTGATACTGAAGGGAGTGATCAATATCAGGATGACGCGACAAGTGAATGCAGAAGGGAAGCCTATCCTGGTGCTCAAGAAGATGCTTTTCCTGTTGACAAGTTGGAAGATGCTCATGAGTTTCCCCAGAATAAAAACCAGGATAGGCTGCTTTCAGTGGAAAACCATAAAACTGACGAATACGAGTCACATCTTCGTGATACTTCAGAACATAGTCATTGGGATGTAGCCATTGCTTCTACTTCGACTTCCACTTCTGTCCCAGTTGAATCCATGGAGATTGATGGTAGTTCCAATGTATTGTTGTGTACCGCATGTGGATGCAGTTTTCTTGCTACTGAAACCACACATAGTGATGTTCCCATATGTATGGAGTGCCAGCTGAAGGAAGAAATTTCAACCATCACAGACCCTTCTATCAGTATTGGTCTTGATCAGAACTCTCCAAACTCGCTGATAAGGATGTCCAATGATCATGCACTGCAAGAACTGGAGCCGCCTATGGCTGTTGCAGAGTCTCTCGGTACTGAGGAGTTGTGCACATCATCTAGTTCCCTGTTGACTGGCTCAAATGAAGAGAATCTAAATTCAAACCAGATCACTGGTGGCAAGTCAAGAACTGTTCAGGATTCTCCTCCAGCACCAATGGCCCAAGACAACATGGAGATGCTCCCTGAGCAGATGGCAAGAGGGCAATATCCGTATGTTTCTGGTCTGTCAAGTATTCTATCTCAGGATGGTGACTTGCAGAACTCTGCCGACGGCTCCCGCCAGGAAGCCAACCTTACTGAAGGTACAGGAATTTCAGTACTCCTACTAAAGAGGTCTGGCAGCGGTAAAGGACCTATTCTTCAAAGCAGGAATATCATGGCCAGTGCCATATTATACGAAGATTCAAGTTATGTGAGGGCCTCAACCACCAGCTTGAGAAGCTCCATAGGTTATGGTAGTGCCTCTACATCCTCTTCCGTGGATCTGACCTTGTCGAGGCATGCAGAGACATTCATGCAGCGGCAATTGAGCAGCACGAGATCTGAGATGAGTTCGAAGCCTCGAAGCAATGAGTCTACCAACTCAGGTTTTTCAACTCATGCATCTCAAGCTTTTGAAGTTTCAACAGTTGCATACAGAGAAAACTTATCTGCTGGTGGCACGAAGCAGATTTTGGAGGACTCGATCGAGAAGCGTCCTGAGTTGTTATCTGCATCGGAAAATGCAAACTTGCATGATGCAGAGACATTTTTATCCAGAAGAGTATCATCTGAGGATGACAATCTTAGTTGCAGTACAAGTTGCAGGGAAAAAGATGCCGAAACCATGGAGAAGTCTAGCTACATCGGCATTGCTCCCCCAGAAGGTGATTCATTGGCTTCATTACCAGTGAATGATCTGCATGTCTTGGATAAAGCTGTCCCAGATAGTGTGGGAAGGGTTTCAGGCATAGAAGATCAAGCTGTTATTCCTGAGAATTCAGTGGAAGAAAACCCCACACCGGACAATGATCCTACCAAAACCGCGGAGACAGGAGATGATAATTCTGTGGCTCTGATACTTGATATGGATGCCGATGATCACTGTTATACTCCTCCAACTTCACGAGTTGATGTTATGGTAGAAGATTTTCCGGAGCCTTCTGTTAGACTTGATGAAGATGAGGGCATCAAAGATTCAGTTCCAAACTCTCGTGATTCAGGTTCTCTGCATGGAATTGTTGGTATGCTCCCTATTCATGCTTTCCAGTCAACATATCCTCAGCATTTTCTGTGATGTTTCCATGCTTGTCTAATTGCATTAAGATCAGGGTTTTTTTTTCCTGTTTTACATTCATATGCTTGCAAATATTTCTGTTGAGTGCCATTGAATTAAATTTGTTTACTTTGCCAATTAATATGCTCTGAAAAATTTTATAAGCCAAATGCTGATCGTTGCATCTCCTTTTAAAAGCTCTTGTTCATTCTCTCTTGGTGGTGGTTGTGGGAATGGAATAATTAGCAAATAAGCGATCATAGAGGCTAAAACATATAAGCATAAATGGACTTGACTGGATGATGCCAAAAAAATAACGTAGTTTTCTTCTAGGAATGAGATGTTATTTTCATAAGTTATGATTATAATGCTTGGTTGGGCTGTAATTAGTAAAATGTGGTGTTTTCCAGTTCGAATTGAGTTTAGTTTAATTGCAATTCAGCCTGACATTCTACCTTGAAATTACGATTCTCAAAACAACTTATTTTCTTGGAAAGATAGTTATCAGCATATGAAGCATAAAAGGTAACTTCAGGTGAAGTTTGACTGCATATACTAAACACTGTTTCATCCCGTAGATGGACATCTTATCTAAGGTCGCTATGACATATGTCAGGAACCTTGAGATGTGAGTCTCAGTGTCAGGATGAATTCTGCATTTACAGTTTGTTAGTTTTGAGCGAGAGCGTCACTGGAAATGAAAAGCGATAATTCAGTTTGGTGTTTAGTTTCTTTCTTCTATCTGCATAATTTAAGGTTTCCAAGTGTTCAACTCAGGTCAACGCCGATATACTATGCTGTCCAAGTATGGAGCATTCAGATATCTTTTTTGATTCGGTTTTTATGAACTGCTGACTGTGTTGATTGCTTTGTACAATCTGCAGAAGAATCAACTATAATAGTGGAAGACCTGACGTTGGAAGAAGTGACGGGCACGATTCTGTTCTGTAGCTCTATTGTTCGTGACCTGGCCTACAAGGCTGCGACGATAGCCATCGAGAAGGAGAAAGAAAACTTAGTTCCCGTTGAAGGTTCTAGACCGAAAGTCACGACACCAGGTGGAAACCGAAGCTCTGACCCTGCGAATCTTCGTGGGAGAACTCCAAGCAAACGCTCTGCAAAATCTCAAAGATCGAAGCAGAGGCAGGACAAGAAAGAGAACGAGCCAATCCCTTGCCACGTCCCCAGGGCTGATGAAAAGCCTGTTGAGCCCATGACGCGCATAGTCGGGCTTCAGAACAAGGTTGATAACAAGATCGATGACATGAAGCCCCCGAAGATGGAATCCAAGTGCAATTGCTCGATAATGTGAGGCAGATGTCTGAAACATGCAAGGTGTTATACCCTTGTCTTACCCTCAGCGACATACCGACGGGGTTTATAGGTATGCTCGAGTTGGCCAAATATCGGCTCTTTTGCATCGATGTCGTCATGTGATTGACAACAGTAAATGGTTTGCAACTCTGTAAAGGTTTTAAATTTAGGGCTTATAGGTGTGAGTGCGTTGGAGGTTTGTGCCTTCTCCTATGCTAACATTATTCATATTGGAAGATTGTTGATATATATAGTTACTTTGAAGCAAGAATTTGAAGTCACTGCCTTTCTACTTTCCTACAAACTTCGTTCAATTCTACCCTATTATGGGCGTCAATGTGCTCATCTTTCGCTATCACAAAGCTCGAATGGGATGAAACATAAGAGTCTATTCTTATTTCAAACATAAAATGTAAATAAGGAAAAATTTTATTTTGAAATCGATGATCCGAACATTAAATAACAAATATAATATTATCTAATTTAAAAATAATATTATCTCATGATAGTCATCCCATTACCTATATTTACGAGATTACGTGGGGATTACCTATATTTATGAAATTACATGGGTCGTTGTTTTGGTATAGTTACCTCATCCCACTCATAATCCATTACGTGGGGAGCACTTTAGACAATGCATAAACGTTTTGGCGGTAAAATTTATAAAAGAGCCACACAGTAAACCACACTTTTCCCCCTCTCTTCCATTCTCCACCGGCGGCGGCGCAAAATGGAGTACGATTCCGATTCCGATTCCGGCGGCTCCCACATCTCCGCCACGCCGCCGCGATCCACTCGCGCTCCCTCACTGCCGTCGCCACCACCACCACCACCACCTTCAGTTCCCTTTCTCCTCTCAAAAGCGAAATCGAAGCTCCGAATCGAAGCCGAATTGCCCCCAAAACGAACCCTAAAACAAAACCCTAAACCTAAACTAGCGAAGAAGAATCTGAGCACCGAATTCACCGCGGAGGAGAGGAATAAAAGGAATCCATCTCTGGATTCGAGTTTTCTGTCTTCTGATCTTGGTTGTCTTTCCTCTTTTCCTGTCCGGATTCGCAGGTCGGTGAACCGGGAGAGTGAGGATTCGATACCGTTTCTTGCGGCTGGGTCGAGGTGTCTTTCGAAGTCGGTTTCGTTTGGTAGGATTGGACGGAGTTGCCCTAACTTTGAGTTTAGTGAGCAGGATTCGAGTTTGACATCTGGATCGGTTCCGAAGCATGGTATTGAAGAGAAAACGAGTGTGTTATCGGGTCGAAATGATGTCTGTAGTGAGAGTGGTGGTTTGGGAAAGCGTGTGTCGAAACCGTCTAATTTGATTGGGAATGGTGTGGATTCATTGCCGGTGAAGAGGCCCAGATGTGCTAATGAGGGGAACTTTGTGAAGTTGAACATCAATGGGCATGGAAGGAAATTTAGTTTTAAGAACAGGAGGGGGAATGGGAGTGGGTATCGAGGTAGGAGGAGCTGGAAGAGGAAGCCGAGGACTGGTGGGAAAGCTGGGAAGAATGGGGATTTTGATGAAGATGGGGTTCTATTGGAAAATAGTAGAGATAGGGACACGAGGGAGAGTACGAAGTCGAAGATCAGTGATGATTTGATTGAAGAAGCTGTGTTAGAAGTGAGGAAGGAGGCGTCCGATGAGAATCTGATGAAGCTGCTGAAACTTACACATGGGTATGAGTCGTTTCGTGATGGGCAGTTAGAGGCTATCAAGATGGTGCTTGCAGGAAAATCAACCATGTTAGTTTTGCCAACTGGTGCAGGCAAGTCGTTGTGCTATCAATTGCCTGCGATTGTTTTGCCAGGGATTACTCTTGTTGTAAGTCCTTTGGTGGCCTTGATGATTGATCAGTTGAAACAGCTACCTCTGGCGATACACGGTGCTACCTTATGCAGTAGTCAGGTGGCCACTAAACTTACTCATTAGTCTACTTATGTTGGGGTGCATTACATAATTGTCTAACTTGACTGCTATCTTCATTTGTTATAGTCTTATGAGGAGGTGTCAGAAACATTACAGATGCTTCAAGAGGGAGCAATAAAGGTGAATCTGTCATTATTCTCTCTTTGGATGCATATTGCTATAAATGACCAAGGTTTATAAGATTCAGGACACTGTAATGAAATTGTGGAGAGTTAGATCTAATCCTATCTTAGGTTTGTTTCAGGTGCTTTTTATTTCGCCAGAGAGGTTTTTGGATGAAAACTTCATATCAGTAGTTTCCTCTACCACGGAGGTATCTCTTGTGGTCATTGATGAAGCTCATTGTATCTCAGAATGGTTAGTTATTGTTACCCTTCGTTTGCTTCTTTCTTTCTTCATAACTTGATGTTACTACTTACTAAATCTTCTTCCTCCATTGCTCTTCATCAAAGAATATTCAGTGATAGGCTCCACCTCTGTTCAGGTCACATAACTTCCGTCCTTCATACATGAGGCTTAGGGCAACCATACTTCATGAAATGCTCAATGCCAAATGCATAATGGCAATGACTGCAACAGCAACTCGGAAAATATTGACCTCTGTCATGGATGCTCTTGAAATCCAGCGTACCAACCTTGTAGAAGAGTCAAAGTTGAGGACCAACTTGCAGCTATCTGTATCTCTGAGTGAAAATAGGCAAGTATAGATCCCTTCTTACGATGTGTTTATACTGTCATTTATTAGTTCTGTCTTGTTCTGGAAGTAAAACTATGAACCCTGTGAACTTTCTAGGATGAAGGACTTGATCTCATTGATCAGATCATCACCCTTCACAGAAGTTCAGAGCATCATTATTTACTGCAGATTTCAGGTATCACATGTGTGGTTCCTTGTTTGATATATACTCACATAGCCTCCAATATCTCGATTCAACCAGTATCTAGTAAATTGTTCTGAACTTATTTGTGAGCCAGGTCCAATGTCTACATTAAGCCACATCCCGTCTAGTTTCTTGACATATGTCGTTTGTTCATTTGTATATTGTGTCATTTATATTGCGTATCTGCCTATCATTCTTGAATGCAACATTATCTTTTGAAATCAAAGCTGATAGCTGAAGCTGGCTTCAATTATCTCATCTGCAGGTGGAAACCGAGTCAATAAGCAAATATTTGAGTGATGGCAACATCCCTGCTAAGGTGACTACAGAGTGGATTTTGAAGTTTCTCACAAATGTATTTAGTTACTTCCCAACAATCAAGAATTCTTATATGATTATGTTGCAGAGTTACCATGGTGGCATGATGGCGAAGGATCGCAGTCGTGTACAGGCATTATTTTGTTCAAACAAGATAAGAATGGTATGGACTCATCTTTCATTTGAATGGATGCTGTTTAACTTCCTCTAGTTTCTTCATCTCCGTGGAATTTTTTTCATCTATACAATGTATTCTGCAAAGGTTGTTGCGACTGTGGCATTTGGAATGGGACTTGACAAGAGCGATGTTGGAGCTGTAAGCAAAAAAATCTACCCAATTTCGATCATTCCATCACTTCTAATTTTATAGTTCTGCTCCTTTGTAAGTGTCGGTATCATGCATAATTTTTTGCATTTTTTAATGGTTTGTTGGAGAATTAACCTTTTTTTACTATCATTGATTCTTTTCAGGTTATTCACTACAGTCTACCAGATAGCTTGGAAGAGTACGTTCAGGTCTGCTCTTGCCCTCATTACTGGTTTTCCATGAGTAATCTCAAATGATTATTTTTCTATTCTTGATCTTGTTCAGGAAATTGGACGGGCTGGTCGAGATGGAAGGCCTTCATATTGCCATCTTTTGTTTGATGACATGAGTTACCTTAGACTTCGAAGTCTAATGCACAGGTGCTAATATTGTCGTGATCCCTCCTTTTCTTTCACTTTCAACCTGCCACAGAGATTTAGATTCCTAATGCTGTGCCGTCTTCTCAGTGATGGGGTCGACGAATATGCTGTTAGTAGGCTGTTAGGCCAAGTCTTTAGCGGTGGAACTACATCAATGGGAAAAATTCATGCTTTGGTCAAAGAATCAGCATCTCGCAAGTTTGACATCAAAGAAGAGGTCCTTTTTCTCTACCTGCATTTTTTCTAGGTGTTGTGTTCGTAGATCTTCTATGGAACAATATTTATATTTATAGTACTCCTACCTTTTTCTTTTTTCAATTCAATTTCTTAACTTAAGCAGCAAGAAATGACATATAGTGTATATCCTTAATTTTATTTTTTGTAAATCTTAAAATTCTTTTCTTGGATTCTGACAGGTGATTCTGACTATTTTAACCCAACTGGAGTTGGGTACAGTGCACTACCTGCATCTGCTTCCCGTGTTCAACGTAACTTGTACCTTAAACTTTCATAAGGTGGGCGCTAATTTAACTCAGCCTTGTAGGAATTTCGCCTAAATTTCTTCCTATATGATTTGATATATCAATCTTGGTCATTTTGCCATGCTCTTAAGTGCATCTAGAACCAACCTTGTTACAAGTTTTGATTAGGAAAAGACGGTGTGTGTCAAGTCTTGAAATGGGTTCCGTAGCAGGCCTGACTAGAGTCCTCACTGAATAAAAGTCTTGGATTGTCTTAGAGTGACCAGCTCAGTGGCGCACAATCCCCTAGTCGTGTATATGGCCTACTTTATGAGCCTTTTCAATCTGATTGAAGTTCATTGACCACTCTTATGCAGACTTCTCCCTCAGGTCTTGCTGGAAAGGACTCTATGGTCGCTGCAATTTTGATCAAGTCTGAACCTAATTTTCTCTCCATAAATAAAGCATGTCGTTACATGTTCAGTGAAGATATAATCTGGTTGATGACTAAGTTATTGATTACTTGCTAACTTGTTATCAGGTCCGAAACTAAGCAAGCACCTTGTGTGTTCGACATTCCTTCTGTGGCAAATATCACAGGCCTCTCACTGAAGGATATTCTAAATCATCTGCAGAACCTTAAGGTGTGGATCGTTCAAGCTTCATATTCAGTTTGTAATCTATGTTCTTCATTGTACATCTATTCTTTGAAATGTTTAATGCGAAATGAGCAAGGTTATCAGTAGATCATTGGGCAGTTTCTGAGCCTTTTCTGCATCTATATGCCAGTCAGCGGGAGAAGTTACATATGAACTCAAGGATCCAGCATATTGTTACATGATCAAGGAAGCACCTGAAGACTTGTGCTCCCTTTCTGCTCAAATCACCAAATGGTTATCGGATGTTGAGAGCTCAAAGGTGAATGCCACTGCGATGATTTTTTTTATGACTTACACGAATCATTGATTTATACATTAAATAATAAAAGACGGTCTGAGCTTAAAGATTTTACAACATGGATTTTGATGATTAGACGTTTCTATTGTAATTTTTAACTCCCAAACTTTGATGCCTTGTGCTTTATTTGTATCTCTGAGCAGCTTGTCATGCCTCTGTGGACATGCAGACATCCCTTTTCTTGCCTTTTACATGAAGTATATTTTCGTCATCACTTATAATATTAGCATCACTTCCTTGATAGTTGCGGAGATTGGATACAATGTTCAACGCTGCAATCTCTGCTGCGAAAACGTGCAAGAACACTGGTTGCCATGGTGCTCAGCATACAGCTTGTCTGCGGAAGAAGATAACGAGTTATTTCAGTGAAGAAAGTGACAATGATTCTCCAATTCATACGAGCCAAAGCAGGTAGTTATGAACTCCGGCTGAGATAGTACTTCATCAGTTAAAATTTTTTATTGTTCTGGTGCTAATGACTATAGTTAATATCATTGCATTAATTTCAAATACCAAGCAGACTGGTTATATCTGTGTTTTTGTTCTTGGCTAGAATATGAACAAAATATGCTAATGTCTTTTTCCTCTTTACTTGCAGCCCATTTCTTCGAGCAGATATAAAGGTATGAACCTATGTGCTTCAGTCTGTACCTGTTGTTTTGAATCAATGCTGCTGTATTTTTGCCTAATCAATGCTTCTTTTTGCTTCCTTGATGCCAGGTATTTTTGCAGGGCAACTCACATGCGAAGTTCACACCTCGAGCAATTGCAAGAATAATGCACGGGATAGGCAGCCCTGCCTATCCGTCTGCTACTTGGTCCAAATCTCATTTCTGGTAACCCGAGAGAACCTTAACTATTCATGGCTACCGTCCTTGGTCGTAATTCCAGCTTTCCAATCCTTGATTGGATCCATGTGTTTTTCTGACGTAACAGGGGGAGGTATACTCAGATGGACTTCAAAGAGGTGATGGAAGCAGCAAAAGCAGAGCTCATGTATTTGGTAGCAAAGGATGCAGTATGCAGGTCGCTGTAACTATGATGCAAATCAATGGTCTGACGCAGAAATATAAGAAAAAGGGAAGACATAAGATATGTGTGTGATTGATAACCCGGTAAATTTAGCAGGTTTTGATAGAAGCACAAATATTTAAAGGTTCCTCGCTGAGCTAATGAAACTATTATTCTGTGTTAAAGTGATATATATTACATCTTGCTATGAGATTGAAAAGGTTGTGTGTATCGTATGTAACTTTAATGTTTTCTTGTATTCCAATTGTACCAAGGATCTCAAGAAAACGAAATAAAATTACCTCGCAAATGGGAGGTTACTAATGAAAATGACCGTGTCTTTGATGGTGTGCAATTTTTTCGCCCTCTTGTATATCTTTGCAGGTTTCCCGCTTCTGCTGCAGCGAACCACCTAATGGGATCGCTCAGGAATCTGCCATCGTCATTGATGGTAATGGAAAATGATGTAAATGCATCCTGTTTTGTTTTTTCTCCAACAATTCGGTGATTTTTTAAGATTTTACTCGTTTGCTTTGCACTCACTGAAATACAGCAGTTCTAGTGGTTTCATGCAGGGAAGCACAGAAGAGAGTAGCATCAGCATTGCACCATATTGCCAAAGTTAGTATTGCAACTCAGTTCCTGAAATATCAGAGCCTGCACTTGACTAAATCTTAAGTGCATGTTTTCCTCGTTGGCCTTGACTCGTAAGTGTCATTGGGCACAACGTCGACAGGTACTTCCGCAAACTGGCGAGCTAGTTTTCCTTTTGCTGTCAGTGGCTTTATTGAAAGCTTTAAGTCGTTCAAGCTTATTAAAAGAGAAATCTGAGTCCTATTGGCTTGTTATTTAAGCACTTGAGTGTCTAGTCAATTGCTAAATATGTATGCCTGATGCGATTCCACGGTCAAAAGTGGTAAGATGATGGGATAAATTTTGAGATATTCCTCTCATAACCAATTTATTTTAAGATGAAACCCATAAGATTTACAGTTTGATTTGGTTTGTTTTAATTTTTGGACTTAAAAAATGTGTTTCATGACATAGGCATTCTCATCCCCTATAACATAGACGTTTAATCTCAAAATCATTCATTTTTCACTAAACATATCTATATTATGATATATATCAGATTTGATTGATTAGATTTCGTACCTACATTTGTTGAGAATATAACCCACATGAAATTTGAAAATTCAAAATTTGAAAGTTCAAACCAATTAACTACATTTTTTACTAAATATAACTATATCTGACATATTTTTTCCCCTTAATTTATTATCGGAGAAAGTGTGATTTATTCATGGGATTTGGGGGCAAGAATTGTTTTCAAGTTCTCCATTAAAAAAGGTTGTTTTCTGATTCGCGAATGTCGAGTTTCTGATCACATGGTTTAGAAAAATTTATGTATGTCCTTATTCAATGGATTATATTAATGGACAAATTTAGTTAGGGGTGTGTATGAGATGGGATGGTCCCGTATTTGATGATTTTCCATCTCATCCCAAGTTTTTCAGTATCTGGATCTTTTAGTCCCGTACCGTCCCAATTTTTTTGCTACCGATGTTCCGGTATATTGGTATGGGATATCTGGTATTTTCGATACCATTGATATTAATACCAACTAAATTATTAAATAATGAAAAAGCGAAATCAACAACATATAAAAGTACACTAAGATTTAAGTCATCACGTAACAATAATAACTAACAATAGAGAATGTAAGAGCACTTGATACGCAATGGAAAAAAACAACCGCATGGAACAACAACATTTACAATCAGCAACAATATGAACCAACAACTACGGAAAGAAACCAGCCATATGAAAGGAGCAGCAACATTGAAGAGTAACATTAGTTTGTCTCATGCTTTAGCCTTTAGATTGTTTTAGATGTATCCAATAAAAAATAGATATCTGATCAATATGATGCTATACCCCTCTCTCTCTCTCTCTTTTTTTTTTTTTTTTTTTTTTTTTTTTTTTTTTTTTTTTTTTTTTGTATCTAAACCAATTATAATTATTATTATTAAAAATTCATACTATATACTCAACAAAAGTTCTGAGGGGTTATAATATTATTGGAGTATTTTAGATTTATTTATTTATTTTTACAGACAAGCACCATTTTTTTTAATCAAAATCAAATATTAATATATTTTTTAGAGTAAAATAAATACATATAAAATCAAAAAAAAAAATCTAAAATTATCTTATAGAATATATTTATTTCAGAAAGGTTTTTAATTTTTTTTTTTTTTAGTAAATTCTACATTAATTCTCAGTTTTCATTATCTCTACTCAGGTACATAAACTAGTTGATATCCTAACCAAATAGGTTCTTTCAGCACAAACTTAAATCAATAAATTAGATATGCTCATCGTAAGTAAGATCTCATGTTAGCAAGGTGTAGACAAGAGTTGAAACGAGCCCACTTTTCTCGGGCACAACCTTCATCGCTGCCGTGCCGTTTAGCCACGGCGTTCCATTCGCCACAGCTTTGAAGGTGGAGACCCAATTGCAAATCCACCGTGGTATGTGTATTTGATTTCTTGTTGGTTTGATTATAAACTATTTGGTCGTATTATTTGTTCAAGATATTTGCACTACAAGGAATCAGGAGATTATTGACGGCAAAAAGTCCGATAAAATTATAACCCCTCAGAACTTGTGTTGAGTATATAGTATGAATTTGCGACGTTATATTTTAAGCCGTCGGAAAACTACTTAAATTTTGTAGTGTTGGGATTCTCTGTTTAAGTAATAATAAGTCATGCAGGACGTAATATATCTATACTTCATCATTAGGTGGCTTTTTATCATGAAATATAACTGAGATAAGACTATATGTCTATCGTCTGTTAGAATAATTGATTGTTGTTATTTTTTTTAATATGTTGAGAAATCAATTCTATAATAAAAAATTAAACTGATTATTGTTCATGGCTTTGGCTTTGAAGTGTTGATAAGTGTATTGGATCAAGTTTAGATTTTCGGTACAAACGGTTTCTAAACACATAGATACACATTGAATACTTCTTTGATACTTTTCGTTTAGGAACACGTCTAGGACGCACGCCTTGTCTAGTCTCTAGATAGGCGATTCATAGTTACCGGATATAATAATAACATGCATGTTGTGCGATGTGCAACGAAAAAATATACTAGTATCAAGCTTATGCCTCCAACAGGGTTTTGTTTAGCCTCATAGCATTAAGCCGATCTACCATTGTTTTACAACATTGTTAGCATTGTATTGCTGATTTTGCCCTTTTCCCTGATAAGGACTGGTTTCTTCATGGATTAGTGCTTTCAATCTGAATTGCTTAATTTAAATCCTGGTTCCCCTCCTCATCCAGATTGCCTAGTCTTTGCAAAGCCATCCTCGTAATCGAGCTGTAGTGAAATCTATATATATACAACATACCCGCGCAGATAGATATAGCACCACGAACAATGTCAGATGTTCGTCCAACTACCAAAATCGCTAAGAGGGATGGGATCGGTGACTTGCCGACAGAGGTTATCGTGAACATTCTTGATCGCTTGCCTCTACGGGACGCAGTGAGGACTAGCATTCTGTCTAGAGAATGGAGATACAAGTGGAGACTCCTTACTCAACTTGTACTCGATGAACATTTCTTACACGATGTCTTCAAGAGGAAGAAATCAAATCACAGGAGGATTTACAGTTCTATTGTCAACAAAGTTCTTCTCCAACATGGTGCCCCGATTGATAAGCTAGCTCTATACGTGCCAACATGGGAGGGCTTAGATGATATCATGAAGCGTGTACCATATGCTTTGATTCATCAAGTTACTAAATTGGACTTGCGTTGCAGGACGTCGCCTGTGTTTGCTGTACCTTCTACTTTGTTTGCGTGCTCCAAGTTAACAAATTTGTCTTTGATTCGGTATTCTTTCCCTGCCGCCTCTGGATTAGCTAATTGGAGTGGCTTTCCATTTCTCATCAGCCTCAATTTGCTGGGCTATGGAGTAGTTGAGAAGGGCTTCATTGAACATTTGATCTCCGGCTGCCCAAGACTTCAATCACTAGCTCTTGACTTCTTTTTAGATGGTAACGGACCACTGCTTCTGAATCGTGCTTCTTCAAGACTACAGGCTTTAGATTTGAAGATCCAGAGGCATTTCTGGTTTGGAGGTCAGCGCGCAAAAATAAGAACCATGTCTTCGTCTGTGTGGTTTGCAAGTCCTACGCCACAGCATCTTGTATTAGACGTTCATAACTTCTTCTTTCAGCTTCCATATGTTGAGGAAATTGAACTCGGTGGAAGATTTTGGCCGGTTAGTCCATTGCTTGTTTGTATTTGATTGTAATTCCTTTCAGCTTACTCATCATGGTTGGCTCACCTTTTCCCTTCTATTTTGTGGATGCTGTAGCTTGTCCCCAAGAAGCTCCCTTTTGTGCTTCAACGATTGAAATCTCTCAAGTTTGATGATATAAGTTGCGATGAATACAGGAATGCAGCAGCTTTGGCTATCTGTCTAATCCGTAGCTCTCCTAATTTGGAGAGCTTCGAGTTGAATGTGAGTTCTCTATTAGCCTGAAAAGCATTGAAAAGGGTATCATGTATGATGTATCCATTTCTGTTGTTAACGGGAGTCATCAGTTATTATATTTCTCCAATGTTCAGGAGGGTTTAGCGCAAGTAATGGGTTCCGTCGTTGTATGATGTACTCCATAGAAAATATAAATTTGTATGGTATATTGGTGTTTCCGTTGTTGTCAAAATGATAATCCAAGTAACAGGTTCCCTCTCATGCGTGCAGGTTCCCGTCTTTACTTGGCTGGAGAATGTTGAGTTGCCCGAGACTGAAGAGGACAGCAGGCATGATGTTCTTCGAACTGTAAAGATAATTGGTATTGTTGGTCTGGAAATGGAGCTTGAGCTAATCAAGTTTTTGTTGGGCAGTTGCCCTGTACTTGAAACTATGTCTGTTAGCTTTAGGCCGAAACGCAGCAAAAGCACAGTATCAAGGATAACGACACAGTTGGTGCGATTTCGTCGTGCTTCAGCAAAGGTAGTGGTCTATGTCCATGCTCCATAATACAACTATGGAGGGTTTGAGTTTAGAGATCGAGGATTAATACAGATTGCGATTCAATTGTATCTTGGTTATTGAAATACCGATAGTCGAATGTTATTTTACCCCTGATGTTCGTTGAAGTTGTCATGTTGATCCGATCAGTCACTGGATCAATCTCGTTCATGTATCCCGGAATCCTAACATGTTTCTCTGTTTCCCTTGTTGCCATGATTTTATCCTTGCATCTTCTCTTTCTAGCGCTTGTTTTCTGTGAAAAACTACTTATTTTCGTAATACCATGGTAATATTCTGGTTAAAAGCATTGTTATGCCTTGCAGAGATGTGAAAGGCATTGGTACAAACAACATACGACCTGATTTTTGTCGACCGATGAAACCGAAATATTTTGTATTGATTTTTGTTTCTCGAACGGATGAAATAAAAAAAATATTCAATTTTTATTTTGCGTTTTATTGGATATTTTTTTATTCTTACTATTGTTTTTCTATTGAATTTCACACCTTCAAATAACCATACGAAACAACCCTAAACATAACACAATTATTGAACTCGAAAAGGATCCACAAACGAATAAAGTTAACATTTGTTTTCTATTTGAGAGTTATTTCACCCAAACCTCTCCTCATATTAACACAATCACTCCCAAGCCGTCGTCGCCGCTGGCGGAAACCTAATCGGTATCTACTGTCCGTAAGTATCTTCGCATGTCAACTGTATTCGAGTCAAGAATGTAATCGCAGGTAAAACCCTAATGTCGCAACCCCCCCCCCCCTCCCCCCAACTTCGTGATTCAACGATTTTCTTTCTCCCTTTCTTTTGTTCTTTCTTATTTGAATCTCAAGTCACGCTATCGCTATGCTTGATATTATCGATATTATAGACCATTGCGTACATCTGTCTTCCGACGATGCCCATATCCTATACTTGAAGGGATTGCATGGGTAATGTTCATTTCTTTTCCATTGTATAGGTTAGTGTTAAATGCACATGATCTTACCCAAACAATGAAGAGATTGTTTTCTATTGTCCACAAAGAATCTATAAAACCACATTTGAAAATCATAAAAAATCTCATAAACTATTAGATTTAAGTATCAAAAGTAAAATTCTGACTAATTCATAAGAACAAACGTAAGCACTAAGTCTTAAACAATAATGTGTAACCAAAGTAGAAAAAGCAAAAGCAACAAATTAAATGACAGAATTTTTTAATTACTCTTATCACAAGCTAGAAACTGTGCTATAGTAACTCTATAACTCTAATTCTATCATGCTAAACATTTCTAATAAAAACAATTACGTTTGTGAGTCCGAGTGGGGTCAGGTCAGCTGGTTTAGTAACTTCATCCCGAGGGTAGCATTTCAATATAGATTTGTGATAATCATTTTTGATAGTCGAGTTTTTTCTAGACAAGTTGATTTGGTACTAGCATTGCAATTGTCTTGGGCAGATGGAAGTATATGAATAATTGATTTTCTTATTAACAAAATAAAAAATATTTAATCAAAATAAAAAGAAAATATGATAGAAGATTTTTATTTCCATTTCTAACAAAAAAAAAAGTAAAGACAATATTCACATTTTCAAAGATATTAACTATCTTAGATTTAAAATAATATAATGGGTTTGATCTTTAAACTTAACAACCTTATGTAAAATAACTATGATTATTAATTTTAAGCTATTCGGTAATCGATTCTAAACTGTTCAGTTAGTTGGTTTATCATCGGTTTTTTTTGTTTCAGCTCGGTTTTAAATCACAATTTCATTTTGTAAACAAAAAACGAATCATTTAATAATCGATTCAATCGGTTTCGATTTATTGATTTCAGTAACGATTTGATAATCAGTTTGATCTCCGTTTTAACAGCCTTAGGTGGATATGTGGTGGTACCTAACGTCTTTTGAGATATTGTTGGCCAAAGCTTTTCATGTTGTTATCTTTATAGTTTGATGCATTGTGACTGAGACTTATATTTTCCTTGGTTTCCTTGGCATCAATCAAGGTGTTGATTCAGGCTGAGATGAAGGAAACTTCGCAGGGTCTGAATTTTATTTTCTCAACCGATGTAGTCAATCTTTTAGCAGAGCTTATTTAGGAAAAAACAATGATGATGTATCGTGCATATGTGACTAGAAGCAGTATGCGGGATAGGATCAGTGGCTTGCCTACCGAGATTATCGCATGCATTCTTGATCGCATGCCTCTACGAGATGCTGTGAGGACAAGTGTTCTGTCAAGACAGTGGAGATCCAAGTGGGAGCTTCTCACTCATCTTGTATCCCATGAAAATCTCTGCACATTTGAGTTTGAGGATTCGGATTCTATTTCGGATGAGACGCAGCTTTACGGTATTCTTCTACGGCATGGTGGCCCCATTAATAAACTTGTACTTGATTTGTCCCTCGAGATAGACCATGTCAGTAAGTGGTTAGAGTATGCTTCAAAACGTGGAGTTAAGGAACTGAGCTTGGGTTGTGGTTTTGGTTATGGTATTGTCTTCCGTGGTCCCCTCATAGTGCTAAGTTCTGTCTGTTCTCGTGCTCAGAATTAACGCATTTGGAGCTAGCAAACTGCTTCGCTGCGCAGTTTAAATCAGCTAATTGCTATGGCTTTCCACACCTCGTCAGCCTTACCATACACGTCATAGACCCAGGTTTCCATGACCCGATTAAGCGCCTGACCTCCGGCTGCTCACTACTTCGAAAATTGTACATGTCCATTCTAGCCAATTGTGCTAGACCAGCTTTGGTTTTGAATTTGAATAATACTACCAGCTTAGAAATCTTGCAGGTGACGATTGACAGCTATATGGCATTTAGTGCTCCCACGAATATAAGGATCATTTCTTTCTGGATGCCCCATCGTGGTATTTGAGAGTCAAGATCATCGTTCTTCTGTAGTTTCTTCTGCCAGCTTCCACGTATCGAAAGAATTCATCTCGAAGGCACATTTTGGCAGGCCAGTAAAAACAGATCTTTTGAAGTTTGCTACATCAGTTTCTGAAGTTCTTTTGAACCTTTTCTCTTTGATTACAAAGAACTTGCAGCATCATGGCTGCATCCCCAGGAAGCTACCTTTAGTGCTTCATCAATTGAGATCTTTCTTGTTTGAAGTCATGGGGGAAGCCCAGAATTTTAGGTATGCAACTGCTTTGCCAATCTGCCTCCTACGCAGCTCTCCTAACTTGGAGCATTTCCTGATGGTGGTGAGTACTGTCTTGCTTACTGTATACGACATTATCGATTTAATATTTCTATTTTAGTTTGAAAGTTGATTATATTAGTCTTCCTTCCTCGACTAATATGTAATTACGCAATTTCCACTTAAGTAGGTTCATTGCAGAGAAATGTTTGAGGAGTCTGGAGTTGCCAGAGGCTAACGAAGAGTGCCGGCATGAAGGCCTTCGAACTGTTAGAATATGCGATATCAGGGGACTGAAGCCTGAGCTTAGACTGATCAAGTTTCTACAGGCATCCTGTCCTGCCCTCGAAACAATGACTGTTCTTCCAGGACTTCAACTTGGCGAAGATCAAGTGACAAGGATTTCGCAAGAGTTGTTACGATTTCGCCGTGCTTTAGCTAAGGTTAAGGTGGATGTCCATGTTCAAGAATTCTAGGAAACAGCTCATGAAGAATCATGTCTATTATGAAGAAATGTGCAAGTAGCTCCATGAATTGTACGTTTCTCCCATGCGACAGCAATTGTAGTGTCCAAATTCTCAAGGACTGATCTTCTTGTTGTTTTCTTGAACAGGTGATACCAGATCGACCTGGAACGCTGTTGCAAGTCGAGCTTAAATGTGCTTTTGCTTTAACTTTAGCTCTGATTAAACTGTACCTGTACCTGTAGCCTCTTTTGCAGCCTGAGTTGTATGAATGTTAGTATTATTATTCAAGGAACTGAAGCCGTTTGTTAACACTTAGACATCAAATGGAGATGAAGTGTCTATTAAATCGATCCTGGCGCAAGGTTCATCCCTCGGTCACCTGCAAATCTGGTTTGCTAATGATACAGCAACATTTTAACAGGATCTTGTTATTCGTTTTTATCACGGCATCAAAGATTGAATTGATCGGGGACTTTTCATATGAGTTTGATTTCCTTCACTCGTCACGTTATTGGCCTTTTTCATGTGTACTCGATGTTTACCCTTTTTCATGAAGATTGAATCTTCATGTGTACTCGATGATTACCCTTTTCGAGGAATTCACTGTCCCTGCTTGGGGTTGCACTGTAGCACTCAAGATTTTAATCAAGTCACGAGTATCACTTTGTACGCATCTTATAGCTCTTGATAAAGGGTGAATATCCATGCTTGACCTCTTCTTAGGTTGATGAAAATGTTGCCGATTACGAGTTTCCAAAGGCGGAGAAAAGCTGTTTGATTTCATTATTTGACATGTAGTTTGATGATTCTAGTTGCTCTATTAAATGTACAACAAATTTCTTTTGCTGACCCTGCATCAAATTAGATGACCTAAATTATTTAAGGGTTTGGAGAATTTATATCATGACATATACGTGTCAAATTAAAAATATAATGTTTGAGATTATAATAAAATCAATGAAAATTTACAAGGGATCAAAATAATATTTAATATCAAGGGTTTGACATGTGAGATATCAAAAACAATCTCCCACACCCTACACCAAGTGTGACTATATTGATACGTTTCTTTTTTTATATATAAATACGTAAATTCATTTTTTTAATTATTTTATATTTAACAATAAATTTTTTATTACATGAGATCATATCTGCTGATTTCATGACACAAGTCAAAATTTGCCAGGATAATCCCACTCATATCAAGTCACATATCCGCGGACGGGAGAGATTAACGTAACTACTCCCAAAGCCCCTCCGCCACCCGCTTCCGTAATCGCCGGATTCCACCAAGGCGGAACCCTAATCCATCTCTAATCTGAGTACGCACTTCTAATCCCAAGTCACACTTAAACAGTCCTTCTAAAATAATGCAAGCTTGTTACTATGATTAAAGTTATTCATCATGTAATTTGAGGAGTCCTATCATTTTAAGTATTTCTAGAAGTATGAGAAAATGTGATTTTGTGAGGGCTGCAATATAGATTTGTGAAAAATAATGTTTGACTATCTCGTAAGTTTGTTGTCGCAAGTCAAGTTCCTATGGTACTGATGTTACAATTGGTTTGGGACAGTGGATGTAAGAGATATTGCTTGATCTTTTATAACTATTTTTATCATATGAAACTGTTTCTTTTTTACAATGGCTATGATATTGTTTCTTGTAACATGGTATCAGCATGAAAGTTTAATTTTGCGAATGTGGTGGCACCTAATGTCTTCTATGGTATTGTTGGTCATATCATTTAATGTTTTTAAATATATATATTTGGATGCATTTTGACTGAGATTTTTCTGTTCTTTGGTTGTATGATAAAATAAAAAGGTGTTGTGCGTGCGTACGAATGAAATTTCGGATTGGTATTATGGTTCCCTTGTTGACAATGTTCTTCCACCTCATAGTGGCCCCCTCGATGAACTTTCTCTTCGTGTCCCGTATTGGATGGACGATGTCAGTTGGCAGTTACGGTATGCTTCAATGCACCAAGTAAAAGTACTAAACTTGTTTTACGAATTCTTCTCTGGTGGTAAACATCTCGTGTTAAATTCTCGTCTGTTCTCGTGCTCGCAATTAACAAATTTGACACTTTCGAACTGCTTCCCTGCCCAGTTGAAATAAGCTACTATTTGTTATGGTTCTCCAAGCCTTGCCATATACATCATCGACCCAGGTCTCCAGGATTCGATTGAGCGCCTTATCTCTGGCTGCCCTTTACTTCAGAACTTGACTATGCAATTTTCAACCAGCAGGTGCTAGACCGCTATTGGTTTTGAATAATGTTACTAGATTAGAAGTTTTGAATGTGTCTCTCGACAGGTATATGTATTTTCCAGGTATTTCCACGAGTCTAAGAACCATTTGTTGGGCCTGGAAAAGGTCCAGCCCAAGAAGAAGAAGAAAAAAAACTTGGACCTAGCAACACCTTGACTTTTGCTTTTGGCTGCAGTCTTTCTTCCTCTAGTGTGAAGAGCCGTGTGAAGTTTGGAAAGTTCCATTTTTTTCATTTCAGGCGCAGCAAAAACACACACACAAAAGAAGGAGGCGGCAGCTCTTTAGTTTCTTGTGGCTCTTCCAAAGCAAGCTTCAAGTTTTTCGGTAAGTGTCCTAAGCAGGCTTCAAGTTGTCAAGTAGGCCAGGTTGTAAGCTTCCAACGCAGGCTTAGGGTTTCGGTGGTAGAGCAAGGTTTAAACTTTCCAGAGGTGAAGCTTTCCAGAGGCGAAGTCTTACAGAGGCGAAAGTTTCCAGAGGCGAAGCTTTCCAGAGGCGAAAGTTTTCAGAGGCGAAGCTTTTCAGAGGCGAAAGTTTCCAGAGGCGAAGCTTTCCAGAGGCGAAGCTAGTTTCAGCTTTCAAGCTGCAGAGACACCGCTTGCACTTGGCGAGAAGTAGGTTTTGAGTGTCTTGGGCTTTCATTACTACTTCTTGTAAATGCCTCAAGTTTTACGTCTAAAACTTGAGAAGAACAATTGTACTTGTTTGCTGATATAGTGCAGTTGCCGGTGTGCGCCCCGTGGTTTTTTACTCTCCAGCTTAGGAGGGTTTTCCACGTAAATCTTGTGTCTGTGTGATTGTGGTTGCTTCTCTAACGTCCAACACAATAGCACCGTCTCTTGTTAGGTTCTCAGTATTCCGCGAGTAGTGACCGAA
>LIEC01010498.1:0-22388 GCA_001925005.1 Drosera capensis | reverse complement strand
TGTGGCATAACATCCCATTTTTCTAGTCAGATTGGCAGATAGATGAGGTTACTGCTTGTAGCGGCACATGTAACATTCTTCTTCTTTTTTGATGAAAATCACATGAAACATTCTTCTAACAAGAAATTTGTTGCGTAATGCTTTCCCTCAGTGGAAGCTTGCATCATCTGACTTTTAGACTATCAGTTAGCTAGTACACAGCACTCACAGGTTAGACTATCAGTCGAAGATGTAGTTCGTGAGCGCCCATCACAAAAGTTGCGATGTACCATAATTCAATCGACACCAAAAATGCAAGAGCTTGGTCGATAATGTGCTCAATTCGTGCACAATTATGGAACTAATCTGCAAGAGAAGATTCAGTTCTTGGCTTATCAGTTAGGCCACCTGTATTTTGGCAGCCTCAAGCCTCGGCCTCATTGCAACTGATCTGGGCATGAAATGTATCGAAATCCAAGATAGGAGAGACCCGAACACGCAAAAGGCGGGAATGGGAATGTGTTCAAGGATGATATGGTTATTAAAGGGTGATAAACTTATCTCCCATTGTTCTCGACTTTAGGACTAGTCTGAATGATGTAATCGGATACGATACTAATGTTTTCCTACTTCTTTATTCCACTTTTCTCTTATCTATCCATGTTATTCAAATGTCATCTCGGTCATTAGATTTTAAGGATACACAACTTTTGTTCATAAGGTAACCCTATTTTTGATGAGAAGGGGGTTTATTGTTAGCATCACATGATCTAATTTGATGCTAGGCTCTGTTTAAAATCAATTTGACAGCTGTGATCTAATCTTAGAAAATGAACAATCACGATCATCTCGATCTCATTGAAACGGAAAGAATGAGAAATTGATGTTGCCATCGAAGTCCCGCCCACACGCCCGCCCACACCCAAAGCTGCGAAGTCCTGAGACAACCACGCCTCCAAGCAGCCGACTATTGATTACGATCGCAGAAACCAAGCGGGTGGGGAAGATTGATGGTCAGCCTAGCCATAATGTCATAGAATCTCATGTGCCATCGTATTTTCCGAATCATTTTGACACTAATTCCATATGAATTTCCAAGAATCCATTCGAAATGGACGGTTATTTCATGAGATTGCTATTTCTCTTCTGAGTTCTTTGTTTCTATGGTGGAAGTGGGAAGCGTTGTTCGAAATGATGGAGAAGATCGAGGGCAGTTGGTATTGGTTTTCTGTGTTTTGTTTTAATTTCAATGGAGATCAAGATGGTCATTTTCTAAGATTAACTCAGAATCATCAGATCGATTTTAAATAAAACCTAACATCATATAAGGTTTTATTACGATTTCACATAAGAATCCAATAAAAAAAAAAAACTTAACCTTTCATTTTATACCCCTCCTTCATTGGTAGGGTCTTGCAACCATTCCCTCCTTCAGAACGATGTGTGATGCTCCTTTTCCTATACTTGATTACTACCACTTTAAGTCACTCCAATCAATTTATAGAACGAGCAAAGAAAGCGGTTCTGTGCGCAGTGAACCGAACAAGGCGGGCGGCAATCGTTTCCCTTCATCTTCAACACCAACAAAACCTCACTCAATTCCATTCCACGCCGTCGTCCGCATACTCCGTACATCGCCGCACCGCTCCACCTCCGAGCGCCGCCGCTTCGCTCACCAGATCGCTCCTCTCTTCTCTCGATCGAATCCGCAAAATGTAACGATTTCATTTCTTGCATTCTCTCTCTCGTATCGCATTTCTCGTTTCCATGCACATGACTTGGTTCGTCGAGTGTTACAGTTAGGTTTCTATGTGTCTGCGTTTGGGGACGGGAGGGAGATTCTTGTGAAAGCGATCATCATTTGACCTAATGCGACTTTTGAGTTTGGGCTTATCTCGATCTTACGAGAGTTAGGGTTTTAGAATGAGTTGAACTGGAAATGAAATGTGATCGTTTTTGTGCAGTTGGTTGGAAATTCTTGTGCATTGGTTTTCTTGGATGACTGACTGAAATCAATGGATGCAAGAGCGTGTCTCAGTGGCTCAGAAAAGTGATTATAACAAACATTTCTTGAACTAGGGTATAATGATTTTTGCTTTTCTTCGATTTTATGTGGTTGCCACTGGGCATTTTGGTGCGAACAATATGTGGTTATGGTGCGAATAATATCGTTGTGCTATTCTATTTACAAACTTAGACTTGGGTTTATGGCAGGGTTGAATGTTGGGTATAGCTTAGAGAGCACATGTTTAATACTTCAAATCTGATGCATATTTTGCAGTACATCATAGTTACCTGAAGCTCATTCTGATGCATGCCAGCTTTAATTTATAAATTTTTGTGTGTCGAGCTGATATGAACACTCGTGTAACAAAACATTCTTTCTATTGGGAAAGTTGTTTGGCTGTGTAATAATAACATTCTTCTTCTTTTTTCTTTTTCTTTTTTTGGTGCTTTCTCTGTTGGACTGCACTTCAGCTACGAAATTGCTTTCGCTAGTCTTTTACTCTCGTTTCAGTATTAGAGGATCAAAGTGCATGTAGGTAAGAGAAAGTCAGAGTGCTGAACTCGTTCATCACCAGTTAATTTTAAGTTTACTACTTCAGAAACTAGATAGGAACCATCCAACTGGATGTCTACTTCAAAGAGAAGTCCTGATGGTGGGGCCACGAGCAAATTACCTTCTTGGATGGGCACGAGAGAGAGTAAGTCTCAGGGAAAGAAACAACGTGATGGCGTGGCCGATGACGATGTTCGAGATGATGCAATCCCGGGAGCAGCGGGTGAACGAGACGAAACAAGGAGACAAAAGGAAGAGACTACTGGAAACAAAAGAAAGTCCACATCGACTGGTCCAAGCACTATACATTTAACCCAGATTATGGTACCTGATGCAATTTTTCCTGTTCTTTGTGCCAACCAAATTCAATACATAAGACAGATTGAAGTATATATGTGTTAACTTCCATTTTTTTCCTTTTTTCTTTTTTTTTTTTCTTTTTTTGCTTTGAAGGAAGGAGTGGTTGTTGTGCTTTCTGGATTTGTCAATCCAGAGCGCGGTATGTTGAGGTCACAGGCCCTGGAAATGGGAGCAGAATTTCAACAAGACTGGAACTCGAACTGCACCCTCTTGGTGTGCGCATTTCCTAATACTCCCAAGTTTCGGCAAGTTGAGGCAGACTGTGGTACAATTGTTTCAAAGGTGTATATCCTTTTATACTTGAAGTACCTCCATATCGCTTTACATGTGAGTTTGAGTTGTTTTTACTTCTAGTTTTTGTAGGTCATGGTGGGTGTGATCACTACATGGTAAATATCTGAAGATTATTTTTTTCTCCCAAGTGCTTTTGCCCTTGAATCTGTCAATATTTGCACCAATGGAGGCTGCACTATTGAAGTAGGGAGTATATGAAAACTAAATCCTGGATAATCATAGACCTTTTTTATGTTATTCATCCCCTGTAGTGTCGGTTCTACCATATCGCATTCTAAAATTATAGTCCCACTTTCAAATGCCAAAGAAAACACTGTCGAGTAATGTGCAAGGCCTTATATCCTCTTTGATTCTTCTTCCAACATGTTTTGGTCAAGTATTAGAAGCTTGCTCCATACTCTGCTCGGGTTTCCCCCGTTGCTTATGTTTTGATACAGTAGTGAAATTTTTGGTTGTGAGCAAGGTTTGTAGAACTTACTTTTGTAGCTTATGGGCTTGGACTACATATCATGACTGCGTGTAAACTTTTGTACCTTTACACTTAAAGTTATGTTGTATTTGTGCACTTTAGGAATGGATAAGGGAGTGTCACATGCAGAAAAGGCTTGTTGAGATTGATAGTTACCTTATGCATGCTGGAAGACCTTGGAAGAGAAGTAATACATCCCATGAAGCTGATCGAGGTATGATGATTCTCAGCTCCCTTGTGCTATGCTCTTTCAGTTTCTCGCAGATTGTCTGTACATGATGCTAACTACGCTTTTGCTACTTTTAAATTATGAATAGCTCGATTAGAAATCTTCTGATCAATTGTTTTTTGCAGATAGTGGAGCATTTCCTCCCAGAAAAGCTCTGAAGTCAGAAGAAGTGAAACCAAGGCCCAGGCCAAATACTTCAACAGCAACAGCGCAGGTAATAATGTAAGCTTGGGTTTTTATCTTTGCGGATGACACTGTATCAATAGATTCAAGTGGCCGAGCTAGCTGAGGTACTTATGGTGGACTGCTAACTCGGGCCTACTCCTCGAGGCAAGTCTTGGTGTGTCTTTGTTTCAGAAAGGTCCCTTATTTGTTTTTACAAAAAGGTTCTTCTACTCCAGGTGGTTAAAAGTGCAGCAGCACCAGTGCTTAATCTATCTCCTTTGAAAGTGAAGAGATGGGCAAGTGATGATTTCAATAAAACAATATCATGGCTTGAGAGCCAGGATGAGAAGGTAAATCCATGGAACATCTTCTTCTATGCTATATGAACAGGAAAATGTATATGCGTCCGTAAAAAAGTCAAAATATGATGATTATCTGGTAAACTGTAAGCCTTGAACCTAATGTTTGCTACCTTCCCACATTTAATGAAATGTTTCTGACTCGGTTTCCATTTATATTTTACATTTTTCTTTTTTTTCCAGTTCTTGACTTGTCAAGGATAGTCTTCTATCATCCAGAAGTGTGGCAATCTCGTTTACAATATGCTTAACTTTGCTGTTGTTGCTTCTGCAGCCTGAGCCAAGCGAGATGAAGAATATTGCTGCTGAGGGGATCTTGACTTGTCTGCAGGATGCTATAGACTTGCTCAACAATAATGAGGTAGGCTTTGATACGAAGCCTCAATTATGCTCTTTTATTTTCATTCCCTAGTTCTCGTGGCAGATGGCTAGTTTACCGACGGTTCCAACCTGAGTTAGTAGGAGAAGATCTACTCAGCAGTTTTCATTGTTGACCTTTGTGTTGAATAGGAAGCTTAGTTGGCTTCGAGGTAAACAGATGGAACTCTTATAGTCTACTTCCGGTTACCAGATGTAATAACAGCATCACGCAGAATACTAACATCATTTGACTGCATGGTTTTCAGTGTTCCTACTCTGTTTGCTTCTACGCTATGCAGATCATTTTATTTTCTTTCACAGGTGGCCCTTGCGACCTACATATAGTATGCCCAGTCCATCCGAAATGATCTCTTCCATCTTTTGTCCTTAAGTTGGAAATTCTTTCCTGCATATCGATCTCTACAGTTCATATTCCGATTTCGTATTGCTCTTTCTAACATTAAAGCATGTATATACTCTCATCTTACCTAGTCTCTACACTCACACTTGTGCTCCTGTTTCATTCCTGCAAATTGTGATTTGTTTATGTATTTATTCCTTGTTTATGATTAGGATTTGCATAAACTGACCGAACAATGGAGCCTCATCCCCCACGTGATTGAAGAACTTATTAAGATGGAAGCCGATGGAAATTCTGAAGCTTCTCAATCGAAAGAAGATCTTCACAAACATGCTTTATCATGCAAGGAAATCTATGAACAAGAACTCAACAGCTTGCGTGATGATTCATATATGGAGAACCGAAAGCCCAGCATGTGTAACAAGCATGACAATAGCCAAAGGAACAAGATCAAGACCAGAAATGGTGCCAGTAGTAGCTCAAATGGTTATGACAGCGATGAAACGATCGAAATGACCGAGGAGGAAATTCAACATGCTTATGAAAGGGTGGCGTCTAAGCTTCATAAAGCATGAATGGTTCGTTTCATTTGCTCTTTTCATGTAGAGAAATGACAGCAGTATGAATGGGCATTTAATTTTGCTTCTTCTCTTTGTGATCTGCTCCATGGTGTGGTTTGAGGTCATTGTTGTGGGTGTACTCAGGTTGATCTTCACATTCAAGCATGTTTTGGTTACAGATTTTCTCAACATTGGAATACAGGTACGTTATCAGGATAAGCTATTTTTACTTCGTCTTGAGAAAATAAAAATTGATACCCAACAAATGTTCCCTTCTAGTGCGGGAATTTAGACATTAACTAGTCGGTATTTGCTTTTATTTTGGTTTGGGTTTGTACTTTATTCGACTTGATTAAACGGATTAGGTTAGGACTTGTTGGAGAACTGTTACTCGAACTGTTTAACGGACAAATACGATTTGTTTTTTTACTCTGGATAACATGAGTGTATAGCCTATGAATTAATGACGATTATTGAATTAATTATATATCATTCACCAAATTTTCGCATTTATTTTAAACTTTGCTGAAGAAAGAACCATTTTTTCGTGGGAGTGATAGTATTTGCATAAGAAAAATGGCACCTAAATTATCGCTCAGACTAGTTTATGTGAAACCACTCACTATTAAAAAAATGGAATTACGATTGTTGGCAAGTCTCCCTCGATAACTTATACTTATGAATTTAATGTTTACTTTGATGAATTAATTACTTTCACTTTCTACAAAGCTGTAAACATAAAGAGATTAGTTTTCTTGGGGAATAAAAAGGCTGACTTTGGACCTGATGAGTTGTAAAATTCTCATTAATATTGAGCATCACTAATTGTGATGACTAATGATATAATTAAGCACACAAGCAAACTCGTGGCCATCTGTATTTGCTAATCCTCTCATATTGTTGCCTTGCTGGCAGGCCTTGCAAAATTGCCAAATTAACCAGATCAAAAGAGTCAAATTTTGAAATTTGGCCAGATAAAAAATTCTCTCACAGGGTTGATGCTGCTTCGTAACATCTGTCTGTCAAGAATATTTGTGAGTGAATGGTCTCACAGTTCGAACATGAAGTATAAACTGTAGCTTATATGTTTTGCGCAGTCTGTAACATTTCAGTTAGCATTTTATGTTGAAGGTGAATTTAATTCACAATTTTGTGCTAAATCAATTATCTGAACTTGTAGCTCTGGGATTCTCCTGTTAAACTTTTCTCGAACCCTTATACTGTGTGGACCAAGTGATTGGATCCTGAATATAACAAGAAAACCTTTATCGTTCCTAGTTCATTATCGACACACCTATGCTTTACTAACTATAGCAGAGGTGTATTCATTAGCCTATGTATTTATGGGTACGGCCCAATGGCTGTATGAGATAGGTTGTTTTTTTTTTTTTTTTTTTGTTTATGTAGTTTTTTTATGGGTTTAATTTTTTATAGGGGTTTTCATTTGATTTTTTTATTGTTTATTTTATTTAGGGTTTATTTTTTCCTTAATACGGTTTAATTTTTTTTTCCAGAATTTTTAAATGTTTTTTTAATTGGAAAGAGCTTGTACAGCCGGTACAGCCGGTGATCCAGATCCGTATTTATGAGGCTGCTGTCGCACATTATAAAGCATTTGATTTTCTACCTGAACTTAGTGCATTTATATAAACATAGTTAAGCACTTCAAGGTTTAAGCCGATCTCTCGATTCTTGTATTGAAAATTGAGATGAGGGCTATGTCTTCTCTTTTATCTCCATCTCAATCAATCAACCTTCATGGGAGGAGAGGTGACATGAAATGCTGGTTGATGAGCTCTAGCCAAATGATCAAATTGTCTACTATGGCATCTCTGAGTTCTAGCCAGATGATCAAGTTGTGTACTGTGGCATCTCTCAAGGGAAACATATCTCGGGCTTCTTTTCCATCAGGTTTATGAACAAAATGATTTCTCAAATTTGCATCTCAATCCATGTTTTTGTGCATAAATAGGTTCTTATAAGTTCTTGATCTGTTTCATTCCTGAGGTTGTTACGGTAAACTGTTGGTCCAAGTACCTAGGGTACATTATTGATTTTGTGTCATCGTTCATGTAACAGATGGGCGATGTCGAGGACACGACAAAGGGAGTTGGCAGAGAAATGTGTTTCTACATGAGCCCATGCTTGACCAATATTATGAACATGATGAGCTTATTTCTCGAGAAAGTTTCATGGTCAGATCATTTGAGATTGATTTCAATCAGAGAGCAACGGTTGAGGCTCTTATGAATTATTCACAGGTATTTCTAACCCTTGTATCATAAATTCATTAATAAGGACAATAAAAGATTTTTTCCTCTCTTTTTTTGGCAGTCTGCTTGAAATATTAATAGTTGAGGCAGCAGAGAACAACTTCAAGATTACAACAAGTTAAAAATGATTTGCATTATCATCTCTCTATAAAAAAAAATCTTTTCCTTGGATGTCTTTCTCTAAATGAGACCATAGTATGTTTTTCCTTTTTACTATGATGCAGGAAGCTATGGTAAACCATTTCAGGAATTCTGGGCTATTGGTTTGTGATGGTGGCTATGGTTCAACTTCGGAAATGAAGGAGAGAAACCTGACATGGGTAACTATAAGGATGAATATGGCACTGGATTCTTATCCTCTATGGTACGTGTCATGTGACAAACCATATACTTCTCGACGACATAGGTGTATGGTTGGTCCTTTAATACTACCTTGCATCTATGCTGTTAATACTACCTTTAATACATACCAGTAGTGTGTCCCAATTAATGGATGACGCTGGCATTTGATTTTGTGCTTCTGCAGGAATGAAGTTATTTATGTCGATACCTGGTTGACTTTATTCGGAAAGATTGGGTTATGTTACAACGGACGGTTCATAGATTCCAAGACAGGAAAGGTACTAATGCGAGCTAGCAGGTATGGAATGTGTCTCTGCTCTCACAATGTGGTTGTCCTTAATTGATCCTTGGTGTGCTAAGATGAGAATTTGCTATGTATATTCAGCGTGTTGGTGCTGCTAAACTTGCAAACCCGAAAGCTAGCAAAGTTTGTGGATGAAATACGAGCTGAAGTTAAGCCTAGATGCCTAGTTGGTAATCTAATTCTACTAGATACTGATTTGCGAAAACTACCTAATGTGGAGGACCATAATTGCGCTTATACCAAGAAAGGCATAACAGTAAGCAATATTCTTCATTAATTGTGCCAAATCCTTTAGGACAACATAGACATGTTAATACGTACGTACCTATCAAGATTCAGTTGCTTTCGTTCGAGGGTACTAGAATTTCATTTATTATGTTAATTGCAGCCTCAATGGAGCGACCTGGATGTCAATCAACATGTGAATAATGTCAAGATCATTTCTTGGGTTTTAGAGGTAATTTCGGCACGCCGATGCTCCATAGCCTGCTAACCTTAAATTATGGCTCTGTTGTCTTTACTTTTTGGACAAATGGGAAGAAACTGTCGTTTTGTTAAAGCTGATTGATTTGTGTGACACTGAACAAAATCTGAATTTAAGGTACTGTTGGATTTGCACCTACTTACAGGGTACACCTCTCTCAATGAGAAACCGCTATGAGCTTTGTGGCATGGCTATCGACTACCAAAAAGAATGTGGTAGGGATGACAAACTTGAGTCTTTGTCCTGCTTTTCGCTGGACATTGTAAATACTGACAGGAGGAGCAAACGGCTTCAGCTGGATCATCTGCTTCGTCTCGAAGACGGGACAGAGATTGCAAGGGCAAAGACTACATGGAGACCGAAAAATGTGTATCTTGTTTAGTTACGAGATGACTGAGAAGCCGTATGATCCACCATCGGAGTATATTGCAAGGATTAAGTCATCTGTGTGATATTTAAAACGTCTTCCTAGTTATATCGCTTCTCAAATGTCTCTACTTTTATTCATGTAGTTTTCGACAACAATACAAGTCATAGTTTATTATACAAATCACCTATGGCATCATGGTAATTAACATGGCACCGGCACAGTGATATGTTATATATCAGGATTGACTACATCTCATTTGTATTCGATTTGTTGAAGGCATTATTAATAATGACGAATAGATATCTTTCCTCCACTGATAAGACCAGCTGATCAGAAGGAATTTTGCGTCAACTGTTATGCAAACTTGGCAACTTTTCCCAGGAAAAGCCCTTCGTCGTACCCGATAGCAATCCTACATCATAAGAGAAGAACCCAGTTGATCGTTAGCTTGGTCGGTCGAGCCTGTGTGGCTTTTCGTATCAATAACATTGTAACCATTACAGACTAATAAACTCACTGGCTTGAGCCTTTGAGGAACTTGAGAGCCCATACTCGTCCAAGACCATGATCGAGAGTCTTCTCAAGCCTGAAATTGTGACACATACATTATCATGAGTCACATTCGCAAGCCTGCTGTGCTCAAATTGGTTTATCACAAACTTACAGCTTGTAAGTGTTTATATCCCAGAAGCGGATGGTTCCATCCTCCGAGCCGGTTATGATGATGCCATCTTCAGGACGCGCAGTTACTGCAACAACATTGTTTGTGTGGCCTTCTAATGTTGCAATGCAGGTTGCAGACTTGAAATCCCACACCTACAACAAACTCCTAGCTTGTTATTCTCGGTATTTTTTGTTAGCGAGATCTGTCGCTAGAACAGCCATGATTTCGTTGACAGAAAGAGCTGGGAGTGCCTCTGACCTTAGCGGTGAAGTCATCGGAACCAGAAAGTAGATTCACCGTGTTGTTGTTTATGAAGTAACCAACACAGTTAACCCCTTTTGAATGACCCTCCAGTGTAACAACTGAATTCGGGTCTTCCAGATTCCACACCTGAACAAGAAAAGATGATAGGTAAGACAAAACACGATTATGAGCTCGATATGATCGAAGCTCAGACCCTGAAAAGTTGAACAGGCATACAATTTTCCCAAAACCACCTAAATCTGTTTGTTGTTTCTTATTTTTCTGTCAAATGTTTTCTTCTTTCCACTTAAACCTTATTTTATCTTACATACCTTGACAGAGCCATCAAGCGAGGCGCTTGCGAAGCTGGTTGGATTCTCAGGGTTGAACACAACTTGCATCACATAATGGGTGTGATCCTCAAAGGTTTGAGAGCAACTCCAGTCCTTTTCCCAATCCCAAAGCTTGATCCTGAGGTCGTCAGATCCCGACAACACGTAAGGAAGAGTTGGATGAACGGCAAGAGTCCTGATGTAGTCCTCGTGCGCTTCAAATTCCTTGATCTTTTCCAGTGAGTTGGAATCGTAAACTCGGATGAACATGTCGTCGGCTCCTGTGACTATCCAGCTTTTGCTTGGAATGAACTTCGCTGAGCGGACTGCCAAAATTTGAGAACAGGGGAAAAAAAGTAAGAATGTTGGTATTGTAACTTGAGTTTATGAACATAAAACATGAGAGACTGATTGAACTTTCCCATTCACCTGGCTTATGTGTGATCTCTACTGATTTCAAGATAACCTGAATAGTTTCATGAACGTAATGTAGAGTCAGATAAGTGGAAATGCCATCAAGGTTTTATGTTGTTTGCGCGTTCATTTTTGCAGAATTGACCAAGGAGATTTAGCATCTACCTTGGTTTTGTAGTCGAAAATGCTCACAGTTCCAGAATGTAAACTTGCTAGAATCCTGCATTTGATAAAGAGCATCTTAGACAGTACATAGTCAGAAACTTGGTCATGCCAATAAAACTATTGCCGATGTTACCATGGGTTTGTTGGGTGCAAATCGAGCGACTTGACTCTAGCGGATTTGTGAGTGAAGTCGACCTAGCAATTAGCAAAACTCGAGTTAATATAATAATCGCAAATGAACAAGAAGATGAATACGTAGTCGAGGGCCTCGAGGCTGATGAGGGTGCTAGTTTTTACTGAAGAATCAAATAGTCACCTGAACGTCAAGGACTTGAGCCTGTTTACACAACGAAACACAAGAAAACAATGTTACTGCGAGTGAATTACAATAAATCATAACTATAAATCTTACATCAAAATTAATAAAAAGATCATGTATCGATTATGTATTGATGGATAACCGTTAGATAAAAAGAAACTAAGAACGTACCATAATTTTCTCCGAAGTATATATATATATGAAAGGATTGTAATTTCAGATGTGTTGAAGCGAAGAAGGTCAGTTGATGGATTTTGCATAGATCAATACTCAGTTTATATAGTAACTGGAATTCACACAGCTTTGTGCATACTAGAGTTGGAACATTGAAGAAAAATATTGTTTGTAGAGTTGTCAATGGTATGTTGTCACCAAGTGCATCTTCAGCCGTTGGTTCAAAGAAGTTGCTGAAATGGAGAGTCAGATTTGTGTTTGATGGGTTGTCTCGAAGGAAAAAAGAACTTCAAATGAAAGTCAATGGTCTATGATCACCAAGTTGGCGAACGAGAAGGAAATACTCTACCCATGAGTGATATTCGCAGATTAAAAAAATATACTGATCTTATAGTAAAATCGTCAAGAAAAATTAGACTCGATGATATACAAGGAATGTGAAAGAAAGAGAGTCTGTCATGAACACATCTTATTCTTAAAAAAATATCTAATTCTTGATCACATGAGCCTGATAAAAGATCATATCTGACTTAACTTATGTGACAAAAAATTATTTTTTTTATCCCATAAAAAATACAACAGTTTGGTTGTACATATATGTCGAAATGAACTTTGATTCACTTCGTAGGACAATCAAACGATGTTTTTTTATAAAATTTTCGTGAAACACTAATACTAATAATATTTTTTGTTGTGTAATATAACGTGGACTAAATTTTTTTACATCGTGTAATGATAAAACAAAGTTCGTCAAAGTACATATTGAATAATATCAAAAATAGAACGAATATATTTTAATGGGGATTTATGGAATACACCATGGTGTACGATAAAAAGATGTTTTCTCTCTCATAAGTTGATTATGATTAATTATTTGGTCCTTCGATATTGCGCAAGTTGGTTAGATAGTTTTCCACGGTCAAAAAACAAGTCCAATGCATCAGGCATTTTTGTCACATACATCATATTTGAAGTATGAATAGTAGAACTTTGATATTATTTGCAAATGTTCTTCCAATGTCATCATGCTATATTATGTCATCATCATTTGATGGATGGTCATGAGCCACATATGTTTAATTAAATTTATTTGTTTTTATTTGTGTTTGCATTCCTCAAAAGTGTAATGTCAAATGACATTGCTATTTCTCATTGGCAAAACTTAAATTTGTCATGTAAAACCCAAGACCATTGGAGTAAGAAATTGTGCAAGAATTGCCATATTTTAACAATAGCATCCCCTTTAGGCATCCCATTAGACTTGCTCTAATGATCTTTCAGGTTCACTTTTACAGGCAACATTATTTGTTTTAATTAGCCCTGAGATGTTGTCTTTTTGGGTAATACATCGCCTAATAATACAATGTCAATTTATAAAGCCTAGAAAGGTGAAACAGAATTTGAAAAAAACAAAAAAAAAAAAAAACCTTTGGGCTTAGAGATGGCCTCAGTTTTTTTTTTTTTTGGGCCAAACTTTGGGTTTAGAGATGGCCTATTCATAGCCCATTGGGAATTATAAATTGAATCAAGCCCACGATTGCATGATCGCCATGCTTCTGCCATCCAATTTTCTAAAAAAAATTGTACTTACGTACAAATCTTTCAATCAATAAGAGTTAGTTCGATAATAATCAAATCTTCTTTCTATTCATGAAACACAAAATATATCTCTCGTCAAAAAATAAGTTGGAATAGTGACATAAATTAAGTGGTTATAACTTGTAACTCGCAAGGCTTTTTTTTCCCGTCTGTTTTTTGTTGCAAAGCTTGAATGACTTTAGACTAACACATTCAACCAAACAACAGCATCACAATAACTCTTACTAATTAGGGCATAATGTGGCCATTAAACAAATGATATAGAAATTGCCACATAAAGAAAAACATGACCTTGTTAAGTCACATACCCATGAAAAATCAATATCAATATCAATAACAAAGCCACACACACAAAATTCTCCCCCACAAACCCTAGCTTTAACTCATGTCTCCTTCCTTTCACTTCTCATTGTCAACAGTATCTCTATCCAAACAAGGTGAATGGACCCTTGATTGGCATGCAAGTCACTATGCCCATAATGCACATATAATTTCCATGTCATGTATTATGTATAACAGTATATGTTGGTCCAAACAATGTGGATAACTTGTGATATTATCCACACATGATATGTCGCGAAATTTGGGGTTGTGTAGGTTGCTTCCTATCAACGGGTACTTCGCTTTCACGATGTCTCGCGGATGAATGACCTTGATCATTATTGTCTTTGCATCACACTTTAGCGATGCCAAACCACACACAAAAAAACTGTAACGAATTTGGTGTACTAATTGAATTTTTCAGCTCATGATCTATAACCCAGCGTCTTTGACACTGTACCGATGTATTTATCCTACAGTCCCATTTCGATTATAAAAGAAACAATATTATTATAGATGTCTTCTCATACTAGTAGGTTTTGTTTTTCTGATTATGTTATGGTATGTATATAGAAAATCAATTTATCGAGGCACCAAGGCATCTCTATCGCGTGCGTTAATGATCTTGTTGATTTTACATGACCATGGGCCTGATACTAGACCAAGGCCCATAAACTATGTGGCCCAGTCTTTCTGTCTCGTCTCATGGAATGATGGAAACGTCGAAGGGTATGTGCCCGTTGATGGAACCAGGCAACATCGTTTTCTTTGTCTGATTTTTGGTATGGAGAGGGCCATCAGGCCCATCACAATAATTAAATCAAAGTTAAAATAGAAACATAAATCATATATTTCTCCGTCACATAATTATTATAATAATTAATCGAATATAAAAATTTATACGTGTATTGAATTTTTGTGAAATTGAATGAAGGAAAAAATATTTTTCCGAAGATTGCGAGGTTTATCATAGCAGTTGTGAAAAAAATATAATGGATACACTATAATTGAGTTTGATTGATTTTATATTTTTTTAGATAAAAATTTTTCAAAATAAAAAAAATTACAAGTATTTTAAGACAACCAAATAAAAAAAATATTGTCTATTTTAAGGGGGGAGGGAGCAACAAACAAAAGCCATCGATAAATAAGAGATCAGATAAGTTCAATAATAACTCTTTTTTCGATATTGAGATGAAGAGTTCGCGGGTTGAGGATTTCATAAAATAGCCTCTCCATTTAGATTGTGTACATCATCCCCTCTTATTTATTCGTGCTCAAATAAACTACTCACATGGTCAAGATTACATTTTGCACGTGTTTACCGCATTCTGATAAAAAGAGGATTTACCTAAACATAGCCGTTATGATTATGTGTTTTCCATTAATGGACCACCCCTGCTATCCTATCGCATTGCAAATATTCAAAAGAATATAAATTAATCAAGTAATTTTGGCATTAATATGGATGAGCATTTCTCTCTAGTTTTCGTACAATACTTTCATCTAAAAGTTTATTCGAAAGAAAATCTCAAAAGATTTTATTTTGAATAAAACCGAATAGCCTATTTAAATTAATTTTCACTGACGGATTCACCACCACAGTACTCAATAGATTTTGAACTCTTGATCTTTTCTTTTATTGGAGGAGTTGATTGAACCGCTTACTATGTGAGGTGAAGATCATCCCAAAAAATTGTAAATGACGAACTATTTCCATCTAAAGTTCAAAGAAAGTAAACACGAAAAAACCAAAGAAAAAAATTTATACTACTATTGGGGAGATCTTTGAAAACACAACACTACCACATCATAGGTTTACACCTTCACAATGATAAAATAATTATTTAACAATTTTCGAAAATGTATTTCAATCAGAATATAATCGTGTAAGAAAACGGAGACATAAAGACAATGTGTGAAAAAGACACAGATGCTCCCCTCTCTTCTCATTCTTCTTTTTCGTCGTAGAGGAGAAAAGACTAGCGAGTAACGATGCAGACACATCGAATTAAACCCATGATTAACATGTGGGCTTTGATCAACCATTTATAGTCAGTCCAATTATTGAATCTGGACCTTTGAGATGATCCCAACAATTTTAATTTTAATTAACCTGGTCCGAACAATTTTAATTTTACATTTATTTATTTATCTGGGATTATAAGAGCTGCAGTAACTATAACTTATAGACCCCTCTCACAAATCTTAAAAAATATAGTAGTTGAGGTTTTTAGAAAAATCGATTTCAAGACCCTATTTATTCTGTATTTATTTTTGTAATCTTTTAGTGCAGGTTGGATATGAATTAGGTACACTGGATTTTTATTTTATTTTATTTTATTATTATTATTGACAAAGGATTTGACTTGAACTCTATAGAAAGAGAAAATGTACATTGATTAAATTTTGCCATGATGTTGCTATATGTACCGAGGAGTTCTAGTAACACCTCGACCGGGAGAAAAATAATTCAGACCACGCACGATTAAAAACATCGATGAAAAGTCTAGCCTAGTGGGCTATGATGAATTCATATTTTTGTACATCATCTCGCAATTCGAACTTAATGGGAGCAAAAAGCATTTCTCATAACTAACTCCTCGAATTGTTCCATTACTACTTAACTCGAAAGTATTTGAGATGATCGTAACAACAGCCTACTTGTCGTTGAAACAATATTTTCAACGAAGTCACCTTTAAACACTATCAATTAAAGCTCCTCTCCAATGAGAGTGCCCACTAGGAATTTATAACACATCAATGTTAGACTAAAGTTTATAAATGGGATGTGTTGAATATATACATAGATCTCTTGAATTAGTAAATGATCAACTCATGTAATTTACTCGTTTGATGCAAACAAGTTGGCTTGAGATTGTTGGGATTTTACATGACAATAACCAACCAAGAAGATGCATGTATAATTCTTGTTCTAGATCAACCGCTAATTATTAAGTGTCTTAGTTAGATCGTCTTGGCTATGTAGGCTAGCTAAGAGTTTTTGTCTCCTAATTTAACAAAAGAAAAAAGAAGAAAGTTAAACAAATCATGGTCTTTTTTGTGATATAATGTGATTTAAGCATTCATACTATTTCTGCTCGATAGATCGATAACTGAAAAATCAACGATGAATTAACAGATAGTTATGTTGTATCTAACTCATCCTCACATAAATACCATTAGCGTATAGTGTTAAAAGAACTAAATAATCGAAAGTTTTTTTTTCTCTTTTTTTTTATTAATCGCATTTATAAGTTCATATGGGATGCATTAATGATTAATGTGAAGTTTGTTTGGAGTGGTACAATAAATTATTGAAGTATGGCTACAAGAAACCAAGAATCCCGGAGATACCATTTTGGCAGTTCGGCTGCTTAAGGAGCTTAACTAACACTACATTTTAGTCACCTTTTGAATTGCATTATTCACCTTCACATGCAACTAACTCATCAACATTATGATTACAAAAATAAAAGAAAAATAAAAGCTCATGAACATTATAATACTTTGGTATCATCATCTAAGATTAATTAATAAAGAACGATCAAGGAAAGACCATTCTAAAGAGTTATTAAATTTTTTTAATCCTCGTGAACGATTGCTATTGGTTAAGGTTTTCTTTGATATTTATTTCTCAAATTATAAGAAAAAGTATTATAACTAATTAAGGGTATGCTTAGTATCATTTTTTTTGTTTTTTACTGATTGATATAACAAAACTATTCCATACTATTTTTTTTAAAGGTATCACTTTTGTTTCTGTTTTTTAAATAGATAAAAAAAATAAAAAATAAAAAACCAAAAGAATGACTTTCTATTTCTGTGTTTTATTTTGTCCAAGTACATATTCAAGATTTTCTACACAAAATCATTTTATTTTGTAAATTTATTTTGATTTTCACTATTATCATTGATTATTTTTTTTCAATTTTGAAGAGTAATACAAAAAAGCCCCTAGACTAACATCCACTTTCTTTCTTGAACATGGCACGGTCGAATCCTTGCAATGTGAATGCCATATTATTTTGATTAATGATACATGTTCCGCCTCTTTCTAGATCAACGAAACCCGTACTATGGCTCATTATTTTAAACAATTCTTAATCGATAGTCCCGATAATCTTGTCCAAGGTTATATTAAATGAACTAATAAGATCGCGATCAGCAACAATGAACCTGCATGAATCCCGACACTTCCATGTTCTAAATTCCTGTAATCTTGGCACGCATGATTAAGTGAAAACCATTAGTCCGATGCGTCGTGGGTCAAACATGAACCAAGGAGGATTAATATACCTAATGATCATATACTGTTTAGATACAATGTTTTACATTGAGAAAAGATGTGCATTTGAGTCGATCAATGATGTCGAAGTAGCACGCCATGGGTGGAACATATTAGAGAATTATATTTTTGGGGGTTCTGAGTAAATAAGGAAACCAAGAAGCAATTAACCACCCAGTTTATTTATGCATAATCAGCAAACCCATAACAAAAGCTTTCCCAATATATGTTCTTTCAATACGAAACACTCAAATTTTAGATTTTTGTTTTAAAATATTCAAACTCTCCGTCACTTAGACTGAGAAGATCCTTACGACTATTTTAACATAAATATTTGTCAAAAGGATTGCGGTCAGTTGTTAATCAATGAGTTAACCTTTTGATCTGAAAGATCGATCTAAGTTTTAAACTCAAAATCAATTCCACCCCATAAAAATGTCAAGTAATGAACTTGTTTTTCTCATGAGTATTAATGCAATCATTGTCATTAGAAATAAATGAACAATTTCTCGTTAGAAATTGCATTTTCAAGTTTTTGTTGCTTTACTTACAAACTTTAACAGATTTTTCAAGAACCCAATTTCAATTCACATTGAAAACAAAGAAAACGAAACAAAGGTGGAGGAAAACTAATATGTATGCAAGTACCACAATTTCGGACCAAATAAATGTTATAAGTTAAATAGTCATCGATGTTAATGCCACTTCATTTATTATTGATAATACATGTACGTGGGTTAGTAATACATAGCAATATATGATGTAATGTTACGATGGTGTAATGTAAACTTTGGATCATTTTAATGCTGGTCTTTAAGGCTAATAAACTTCATTTTTTCGTACTACTGTCTTCATCTCATAATTATTACGATGATATGTATTTTGAAGTTTAATTTAGTACGATCAAATATCGTTTTTTTACAAAATTGTTATGCAACCATTATTACAATTTGACATCAAAAAGTATTTTTAACATCACTTATACTATTGTACCTTCAACATTTGATGCTATTTTACACCATAAAGATTCCATTTTCATTAAATGCTCGCTCAATTTCATTATCTTAATTAATCTATCAAAATTTAAGTAGGGTTTGATAATGCTAAGATTTCTTTTGATAATGTCAACACAAAATCCTCACATATTATCTCATTCTAATGAGTTGTATTGGCAGAATCAATTTCTATCTTGACGATAGCAGTTTCCATGTCATTTTTTTTTTTATAAATTTCTCATTAAAATTACAACACATTATAAATTTTTTAAAATTATGACCAATTATTTTTTCACCCAATTTTTTATCTTAATATTCAACTTTTTTGTTTCAAACACATTTTTGTGTATTTTTATTTATTAAGTAAATATATAACCTTTAATTTTTTTAAAAAAATGAAAGAAATTTAAAAAGCAAAAATTAGTAATGATATGACAAAAATGACTACATTTATATTTAATTTTAAATATAAAATCAGTTTTAACTTAATTTTATTTTAATATCAGTTTTAACTCATGGTTGTAACATTGTTTTTATAACCTGATTTTAAATTATAGGTATAGCATCACATATAGCTCATGTTTGAACTTGTTATAATAATAGGTTAAGTTGTGAACTTTAATCATGAATCAATATAAGATTTTTCTGATATCGTTTAATAATAAGAACGAAATATATTAAAATACGTGTCATCGTAATAATAATGAGATGAAGAGAGTACTATCATTATTAATAAAATAAAAAATACTCTAACTTATTCTTTATTTAAGAAAATACTTTATGAATCGATTTTTCAACACGGTCATCAGTGATATAGGTAAGTCGTTTTGGCCTGGGAAGAAAAGGGTTCACAACCTGTAATAGTGTATATATAGCAGGTTTAGCATTTGTTTTGGTTTTGGCAATATCCCTGTAATATCTTCGCCTACCATATGTAACTATATATATGATACAAGAGTCATGAGACTCAATCTTCTCTATTCTAAACCAGCAAAGTACCAATGAAAACGGGACCCACACCTAATGGAAGTGAAGCAGCGGATCGTCAAAGCCGCGAGACGAGTAACCGCCACGTGCCTGTGACAAAGGTGGTGGTTTCGTTTCTTTTGAGAGGGGAACAACAAGTACAGGCAGAAAAGAGGAAGATGAAGAAGCAAAGAAGGAACCGAATTGTAGTCGACGAACAAACGCGTCCCACATGGCCCCCTCCTCACATTTATCATTTTTTACTTATTTTTTATTCAAATTATAATATTATGATTTAATATAATTATATTTATATATTTTTAATTAATAAAAAATGATAATTTTATGTTTAAAAGTATGTGAGAAAAAATGAGAGAAAAAAAAATAAATGATAATGAATGAGTTGATGTGATATAAAATAAGAATATTTGATTATTTTTAGATAAAAAAATTATTAAATATTAAAAAAAATTAAATTAAATAAGACGTTTTTAATTTTTTTTACTATTTAAGTAAGATAAAATAAATAAAAAATAATAAAGTATTGTTATGTGACCCACGAAGGGGAACAAGCGGGCGGGCAAATTATGATATAAGGATATCAAATTAATTAATTTTTTTTTATCAATTTTAAAATAAATAAAATATTTTTATTTTTTGATAATCTTTTAATATAAAAAATATAAAATTAATCTTATCTGTTATACTATATTCATTAATTTCTCTCACAACGGTTACAAAAAATCTCATTATCATCAAAAAAATATTTATTTTTTTTTATCAAAATTAATATAAATTAAATATTCATATAAATTTTTATATTAAATTAAAATTTTTAGATTAATTGGGAAGGGAGGGTGGGGGGAGTAAAATGGATGGGAGTATTGACTTTAGGAGGGTTAAAATCTCTCTCGGCCCCATAATCTGAAGCCATACCTCCCGAGGATTGCCTTCAAGGTCAATATGATGAAAGCTTATGACACTCTCAGTTGGAAGTTTCTAGAGCAGGCACTTGGGGATTTTGGATTCCCAAAGCAGCTCATATCCTGGATTATGGAGTTTACATGTAGTGCTCAGTTCTCTGTCAACGTGAACGGGGACCTTCATGGTTATTTCTCAGCTGGAAAAGGACTTAGGCAAGGTGACCCACTAGCCCCTTATCTCTTCATCTTGGGTATGGAGGTATTTTCCGGAATACTTGATGCTCAGACTCGCAAACCGGGCTTCAAGCTTCATTAGAGATGCAAGAAAACCGGCCTATCACACCTGTTCTTTGCTGATGATGTGCTTCTATTCTCGAAGGGGAACTTGGAATCTATAGAGCTGCTCAAGGAGGGGGTTGACCTTTTCTCTTCACTCTCGGGTCTGCATCCTAACACATCTAAGAGTGAGTTCTTTGTGACAGGGGATGATACCACCATCATAGATTCTGCCCTACGTATTTGGGGATTTGGTAAGGGATCTCTACCAGTATGGTACTTAGGCATTGCTCTTACCACGAAGCGGTTGAAGGCCAGAGATTGTAGACTATTGATTGATAAAGTTGCTAAACGAGCTGCCAGTTGTGCGAATCGCACTTTGTCTTATGCTGGAAGGTTACTACTTGTCAAATCTGTGCTGCAATCCATTCAAGTATTCTGGACTGGAGTTTTTCTGATGCCTAAGAGTGTACTCCTTGGGATCGAAAGCATATGTCGGAGGTTTCTGTGGAAGGGACATCATTGGGTGCTGCGGGTGCGAAGGTGGCTTGGAGCACTGTGTGTCTTCCCAAGAAGGAAGGAAGACTTGGGCTTCGTCGGTTACCAACCTGGAATAAAGCCCTCATGTTGAAGCATGTTTGGGGTCTTGCCTCTGGGGAAAGGACCATCTGGAATGAATGGGTGTATGCTAATCTTGTGCGCAACGACAACTTCTGGTCCATGAAGATCCCAAAGGCTGGCTCGTGGAACTGGAGGTAGTTGTTACAGCTTAGGCCATTGGCTCAGCAACAAATCAGTTGGAAGGTTGGGGACGGGCAATCTATCAAACTATGGTATGATTCTTGGTCTTCTTTGGGTCCCTTGTATTTAAAGGTTTCCAACATCTTTATGTACAACACTCGAATCCCAAAGGATACTATGTTGCACTCCCTTATTCAGGACTAAGCCTGGCATCTACCTTCAGCTATTCTGGACTTGCTTCATGGCTCTTTCCTTCCCGTTATCCATGGAAGGACGGATGTCTGTCTTTGGAGTGATGGGAGGAAGATGGGATTCTCGACTGCTTGTGCATGGGATCATCTCCGAGAGAGGACTCCAAAGGTATTCTGGCACAAACTTCTATGGTTCAAAGGCAACATCCCAAGACACGCCTTCATTACTTGGCTAGTGGTGTGGCAAAGGCTTCATACTCATGACCGACTTATGGGAATGGGGTTGTTGGATAGTGTTCTATGTGTTT